>JASGXE010007741.1:0-17768 GCA_030068105.1 Sinentomon sp. SZTP_YWyxl
GGGGGAAAATATTTGAGGAGAAGGGGGAGTGTTCGAGAGGGGAGAGGGGCACGAGCATTAGGGCCGGAGGGCACCTGCCCCGTCTTCCGTCAGAGAGCCTCTCCTTTCCCTTACCATAGGAAATTATGCAGGCAAAACTTTGAATTCGTGTGAGTTGTTCGAGTGCAGACCCTAAGTATAACCCTACCCTTAGGCTTGGGGCAACTAGGATATCTGCTTTCAGTGCCGGAAATTCAGTTTCGTTCCAAATCAGTGGAAATGAAGGCTTTGAGATATTCGGCCGTTGAATTGTGCCGACGATACA
Source organism: Sinentomon sp. SZTP_YWyxl (assembly GCA_030068105.1). Lineage (NCBI taxonomy): Eukaryota > Metazoa > Arthropoda > Protura > Sinentomata > Sinentomidae > Sinentomon > Sinentomon sp. SZTP_YWyxl. The sequence goes on from JASGXE010007741.1 coordinate 305, forward strand.
GGCTTTTTAAAGGTGCCACGGAAAATCTGCAGAAACTTGAAAACAACACCTTCAAAATACCTTGAAATAACACCTTGAAAGTAACAACTTGAAAATAACAACTTGAAAATATCACCTTGAAAATAACAACTTGATAATAATCCTTGAAAATAACAACTTGAAATAACACCTTGAAAGTGACATCTTGAAAATAACAACTTGAAAATAACACCTTGAAAATAACAACTTGAAATAACACCATGAAAGTAACAACTTGAAAATAACACTTTGAATACCTTGAAATCTTATGAACCGTGAACACCTTGAAAACCAATGACAACTTGAAATTAATAACTTGAAAAGAACACTGCTGAAATGCGCGAAAAGATCCCAAATGCAACGGGAAATAGTGGGCCCCCATACCCCGCATGAAAAAGGAATGATTCGTAAAGTCGAACATGTGGGAACGTCCCGCACTGAGTGACAAATCCATGCGCTTCTTTCCATTGTGTGAATAACATCAGGAATCTTTTTGGGGATTGGCCCTCAAAGGTGTCTTTCTTGCGAAATTGACGCGTATAGCACCGCCGTTCAAGATTCGAACCCCGATGGACGAGAACTAAAATTCAAACCCCAACAACATAGAAAAGGCGACCGATGAGAAATAATTGATTGAAATTGAAATTAAAATTGAAAATAAAAACGAAGATCAAATCGCTACTGAAGTTATTATCCGCGGCTTAAATTAAAAATGTTGCTTGGTGAGGGCAGAAATTTGGGTGTCGTTTATTTTAGAGCAAAATAAAAAAAAAAATCCGCCGGTCAAAATTTTGATTTAAAATGATGATCCTTGACCCAACAATTGGATTCATCAAGGCCTCCCCTTCTCCCAAGCAAGTGCGCAAGATGTTGAAGATGAGCAATCATAGCCCTTATATACGAGAGGGAAAGCTCACTAAGAGGACTCGACACCCATGATGAAATCAAAACTGTCTCGACCCACAATGGAGAACCCTTACCTTCTCGCATACATGGAAAGTTTACCCAAACTTGATTGGTCACCCACGTCACATGATCATTTCTAACGCGAACGCCAAACAGGGCCCTGTTCTTTTTTAAACGGAATTACAGGAAGTGCCTTCCTGGGATTAGGGAGCTTGCCTATTTCAGCCTTGACCGTCCATTCCTGGAATATGCTTCTGTGTGGCCTGGGATCCGGAGAGAAGTGCGGCCAGATTTCATACCTGGAGAAGATACATCGTGGGGCGCTCGTTTCATGATTGGTGATTGCAGACAACAAAGCAGTATCAGTCTCATGTTGGCTGCCTTGCGATGGGATCTCATCGAGCGATAACTTCGGAGGTTAGGCGTATGTCTGACATCCCCTTTCCTGGTCTTTGAAGGCGTTGGATGTTGGGCGGGTTGCTCATCGGGCCTTCTGGCCTTTCATTCCATTCGCATCAAGACCACAAGCTCCGCCAAACGACATCGGCGTATTCGTAATCGGGCAGGACTATCCCTGAGTGGAACTCTCTCCCTCAGAAAGTGTTTGTCCGACCTTTGATTCTTTTCGGGGCGATTTCAAGATTTTCTTCGCTTGAATCAGCCACAGAGCTTCCAACTGCTTTGTGCCGCACTTCGTACTTTGGCTGGCTTTGTGATAAACCACATCTTTTGCATCAACTCAAGAGTTCCTGTCCAACCAGCACAACTGCTGAAAAATGCTTTCAGTAACTGTTTTTCAATAATTTTTCATTTTCTCTCTTTGGGTTAAGTCATTTATACGGGGGGGACACAATTGCACGGCAACAGGGAAACATTTTCAGAAAAAAGCTGTACCCTTAGCCGTGCAATAGTGTCCCCCCTTTGGCACCAGTATACGGCACAGGGTGTGCCTTATTTCTCTGGTGGGTGGGTAGTCGGTTGAGATATAGGTTTGGCGCTTTGGATAGGTTGAGTTCAGTTCGGTAGGTTCGGTTAGGTCGTTAGGTTAGGTTAGGTTAGGTTAGAGTAGGTTAGGTTAGGTTAGGTCAGGAGAGGTCAGATTGAATTCGATTGGGTCGAGTTGTTTTTCGTGTGTTCATTTGGTTGTTTTTAGTGAAGGTACACTGCACAGAGAACCCTAACCTTACGTAACCTATTCTAACCTAACCTACTTTAACCAAACCTAACCGAACCTACCTAGCAAAACTTAACCTATCCAAAGCGCCTAATTAACCTATCTCAACCGACTACCGACCCTCCAGAGAAATAAGGCACACCCTGTGCCGTATGCTGGTGCCAAATGGGGGACACTATTGCACGGCTAAGGGAACTGCTGTTTTCTTTAAAATGGTTCCCTGTTGCCGTGCAATTGTGTCCCCCCCGTATAAATGACTTAACCCCTCTCTTTTTGCGGCACCGCGTATTTCACGTGCCTTTTAACAAGCGACTTTTGCATTGAATGCGTGACAGAAAGGAGGATATTCCAAGAACAATCAAACAATCAACAAATCAATCAATCGATCCCAGGCTCAATCATCGCAAGACACCATTGTCAACACATTGACAACTGAACCCGAAACGCACATGATCAGCAGCTTGAAATTCATTTTGTGTTCGTGATTGGATCTGAAATCGAATCACGTTCCATCTTGTGGTGCGACGCTGAACAAAATGATATCGTTTTCTGACATCTTTCGGCACAGCAGAAAAGCTTCAGACATAGCCATCTATCGAAGAAACTTTTCGAAATCTGTCAACGGAAAACGAACAGAAAACGGCAACGTCTGCCATCTCTCGAAAAGTTCTCAAACTTTTAGGTGTTTCTCATCTTTCCTGCCACCTCGATCAACGAAAAAAAGAAGGCTGCAATGTCTGCCATCTGTGGGCAACTTCAACAACTTTTATGGCTTTCACACGTCCCCAGCTGAGCTTTGCGCCTGCAAAAATAATTGTGCATGCAACACACATCGCATAGAATCATCGAAAATTGCAGCTTTTGATCTGGAAGGTGCACTTCCCGCTGTTGCGACTGAAAAATCGCCGTGGCCCAAAAACGCACGAAAAATGGAATGGCTGCACGTCGCCAATTTACCAACGATAAGCCAGTAACTGAAGAATTTGAGCTCTGTGTGTGCTCGTGGCCACAATCCCAGACAATGGTTCATACAATCGTTCCACGTTGGGGATAGGTTGAGTTGGGCATGGTTAAGTTGTTCTCGGCCGGTTCAGATCAGGTCAAAGTTAGTCAAGTTCGGATGGGTTATCGCCGGCTGGGTTGGGTTGGGTGAGATGAGGTTTGGATGGATTTGGTCAGTACATGACTATGGTTAAAGTTAGTCAGGCTGGGTCATGGGGGTTACCTTATAGGTTATTGATAATTGTCCTTGCGAAATTGTAGAACCTCTTCAATTCCTCAAGCCGTGATAACTTCAGATCGAGGTGTGTGAGGCATTCGTCCGGACCTGAAGATGCTGACGAAATTTAGTCGTTTTGGTTCCTCTATTCTTCTACTGACAGATTCAAGTGGTCTTTTCGGCGTTTCCGTCACTGATATCGAGGTCACCCTGTAGAAAAATGAAAAATGTAGGATCTGTTTAATTACAGCATAAAAAGAACATACGACAGGAAACAGCTTGTTAGCGCTGTTCACACTCATAATTTAAGCAAGGTGTACCAAAATAAATTCTCTGCACTATTTTAAATTCTGCAGCTTAACGGGCCCAAAATTCTTAAGCAGATGATTTCCCGCTGAATCAGCACCAGGTGATAAGCAATAAATTCATGATCATAAAATTGGCGAAAAAGGCAAGGGAAGTTTGTTAACCGGAGCCTTGAATTCAGATTCCGATTCCCATGTTTGCAATGCCTGGCAAAACTGCAAAACCTTGCTTATGCTGCGTCAGGCAATGCTTAAAAATGGATTCCTTCGTGACGACAGGCTATGGATTTTCACCTCAAATATGTGTGTCGATCAATGAGAGAACGCATGAATGGATTTGTACGTTCTTTCTTGCTGCCGTAGCCTTTGTGGTCCGCCGTTGCAATTTGCTATTTTCAAGGTGGTAATTACCAGGTTTACAAGATTGCAGCCACAAGGTTTTTCCTCGCACCATTTCTTTGTTTTTCTGCGATGCGATGACGGTGTAATTACTCGCAATCAGTGCAAAACGTTTTCCCGTGTAAAAATACCCGGCAAAAAGCTCAATACACTGGAACATTTCAAAGGAACTGTCTGCTTTTGGGGCGCCCAGTATTCATGTAAACAAGTCAATGCCAAAGAACTCACAAGACTGGCGTTTCTTGAGCTGCTCTTCTCCTCTCCTCTCTTTTTCTCTCTCCTGCGTTTATAATTCACTTTTCAAAAACGTAAACAAAGAAAAACAGATGTTTCTCAAAATGGGAAACTGATTATACGTGTATAGGTGCTCGCCGATGAAGGCCTTCTCTCCTGGTCGCGTCTTGCTTGAAGCGCCTGCTGCATTGATCTTTTACACCCGGATGTGATTATGTACAGTGCATGATGTAAAATTCTACCATGGCCGTGATTTGTTCGACAAACATTCGAATCTGCATCGCTTGACAGACTGCTGGAACCAATTGTTTTCTGAAAAAATGAGAATTTGGTGGGGATATTGTCGTGTCGAATCAACAAGCAAAACGTATTTTTGTCGGATAATTTTCAAACGCATGGTGGTAAGTGCAAAATGGTCTGGGGGTGAAAACCTTCAATGGGGCCCAATGGCAAATCCCCTGGGTGGAAACGGTGGTGTCAGTGCATGAGAAAATCACAAAAATTCAAATCTCAACACCCTCATTCAAAGTTTGTCTCCTTGATTCCATGACACTTGCGTCAAAAAATATTGACTCCTTTGATTCAAATATTGGCACCCTGATTTCAGAGGCGCAGTTCCTTTGCGAAAAGACTTTGCGAAAAGAAAACACAATCACACTGTACCCAATGAAGTTACACGGGAACGCATGCATGTAACCTACCTATGCAACAGACAAACCAGGCGGGTGAACCTGAAGATTGAAAACTCAAAATTGCAAAAAACGGATTTCATGCTTTGACCGACATATGAGATCACACCAACATGCAGCATCGATGATCATCAGGGAATACCTATATATTCCGGGTGTTCTGAAAGGAAGAAATCGGATGAGTGAAGTGAATGCCACAACCTTCCTTCCTTCTGCCTGGCAGGCGTAGCAAGCGATTTAAATTTGACCCTTCGGTTCTCTGGGAGTTTCTCTGGGATTTAAACTCTTTTTCGTTCAGCTTTACCATCAGCAACTGCTTGTGGATGCCAATTCTGGGACGTTTTCCAGGCCTGACGGAAATCATGCAGCATGTTAACAATAAACAACGGGCGGACTCGTAGGTTGACAACAAGGAATATAGGCAGTAAGGATTTGGATTAGATCAGATTTGGTTTGCGTTAATTACCTCACGTAAACAGGAAAGAAAGAAAATTAAAGTTTTTAATTTGTCATATCGATGCGTTGGAGAAAGTGCAAAGGGCAGCTGCACGGTTCATAAAGAATGACTTTTCTCGAAATCCAAGTGTCACAGAAATGCTAAAAAAACTTATGCTGTCTACGCACACTGCGCAGGAACGCAGGGCACTGCGAAGGCTTTCACTTCTCAAAAATTCATTTTGTGGTTCCTCTGCACTTGTCTTGCCCAACGTTTTCGCCCCGAAACAGACAAATTGCAGATCAAATCATCCTTCCAATTCGAAGTTCCAGTATTCAAGTACAATGCGTTATTCATTCTTACTTCCCAAAAACTCTCAGGGAATGGAACGCTCTTCCAAATAATTCACCCTTTCTGCGGAATTTTGGGGATTAGCCAGCTTTGGACCTTTCTGCGGTCTAAAGCTGGCTAATCCCGAAAATTAAGTCTTGCGTTGAACTCCTCCATTCAGTTCAAAATGATGGGTCCGTTTGTGGAAGACCAAATAATTGCTTTGAAAAATCTTGCATCCATTTTATTGGTTATGCCATTGTCATGCTCATTTTTCCCTTGTTGTGCCTTACTTTGTGTAGATTTTTGTACTCTTTTCTGTATTATCGACAAAGCTTTTCATTATTGCTATAATTCTGCAATTTTGTCAAAAAATTAAGGTGAATTGAATTGATTGTAATCGAAGGAAATTGTAAATATTGCCTCTTTCTGAAATGCATCACTTTGTTGTAAATCTTTTGTAAAATTGCGATTATTCTGCAATTTAATAAATAAAATTGAAATTGAAAAAAAATAAAGAAAATTGGATTTTATGTTTCTTAAACCCCTCTGGAAAATCAGCTGAAGAAAAACTCCTTTGTTCGGAACAGCAGTCCTCAAATGATGGAAAATGGCAGTTTTTATGTTACTGCATAACACACCATATATCTTTGAACTTCTCCACAAAATTTCGTCACTCAATATTCTCCCTTATGGCTCTAAAAGCACCAGTTTTCGTGATTTTGACAGGGCCAAAAAAAACAGAAAGGCAAAATCAAATGCGCTCATATGTTTTGGAAGCAGGTTCTTCAAGTCTGTGTTTCCGGAGACGATCAAGTTGAACGCTGCGCTTTTGTTCGAAATACGGGTAAAATATGGCTTCACTTTCACAACAATTCTGACATCACTTGTGCTAAAATTTCCGTTTTGCTTTGTCCAATCGGGAAATCCCATTGTCAAATTTTCCGATTTATTCTGTGAACGTTTTTCAGATCGGATAGCGCGAACTTAGAAACATTTCTGCTGGTCCAGTTTACACTGGGGAGATTCAAATCATCGAAGGTAAAGGCGGTTTCCGAGCACGTTTTAAAAGGTTTAAATTTGAATTAAAACAGACAGTACATCAGTGGAATCAAATAATTCAATTTCCATATTGTGAGGTCGACAAACGACGACAAAATAAGCTAAATTCATGACCATTTGTTTTGTACCACAAACAAGGAACTCAAATGTGAGATGGGTAAAAGCAATTGAGATGGCGAGCAACAGCCAGAAAGATACCACCTCCAACATCATCACTATCTCTCTGGAAAATATATAATAACTTGCAGAAAAATTCAGAATTCCCTACTTTAGGTTTTAGCCAAAATTCCACTCCAGCCACAACGGTCGAAGGAAAAAATCAAAGTGCGTTGACAATTATTCATGGATTATTTACGCTACGAAAATTCGACCTCAAAACTTTCAAAACATCATCATCACACATCAAGCAAGATTCACTCTGCTTACACAATCGCGGTGTGAACACAAAAATCTTTGTTATGAATGAATGAATGAATATCTGTATTTGAGGGGGATTCTCCTTATCATACAAAGACAAGAAAATGACATAGAAGGAAGTAATAGACAGACAGAATATAAAACCTTGACCAAAATTCAACATTTCAATCCAGACAACATTCCAACCAAACAGACATTTTCACCACCAATCAATAAACTTTGCCCTTGCCACTGCACCTACCGAGCCATACTTATGGACGGGGAAGGTGACAAAAGATTTGATAGCCTGCGCCTAAGAATGGGCACGGATATCGGCGGTTCGAAGAGCTTGGAAGGGAGGGCATTCCAATCATTTATGGATTGCCCCAGAAAGGACGATTTGCCAAAGTCCCTCTTGAAGTAAAGGGGTCTCACTTTTAAGGCATGATCCTGTCGTGAGTAGAACGTTGGAATTTGTATGTGCTTCGATAGCTCACCCCATCCCCCTGACTCGCAAAGTACCCTGAAACTTTGTGCGCAAAGTTATATTTGCGCACAATTAAAATGACATATATTTACACCAATTTGTATTTTTTAATGCAAATCATGTCATAATAATTCAGTTTCGCAAGTCAAATTTACTATCAATATGAGTAATGTTTCAAAATGACCATTTTACATTTTGGACCGTTGATTACAGCACACATCAGAACTGCACATGGTTAACCTTGGCATAGATGCGAGTGCTCATCAATCATTGACCAACATAAACACCAGATACCTATGCGTATTTGCTTGTGTCGCTATGGATATGTGGGTGCGCATTTTTTTATCCACGTGCATTCTTGTGTTTCGATTAATGTTTTGGGAGGCCTATCATGCAGGGTGTCAGACTGGAATGGCCTGTCAAATGACGGCAGCAAAATATTGCGCCATGCTGTTGCCTATGTTCTGCGGGACGTAAAAGAATAAGGAAAATTCTCCTCTTGCTGAGTTACTCCAGGGTTAATAATCTTAAAAGGTAACGTAAAAATAATTCTGACCGTGAGCAAAAATGCAAAAAAGAATAAAAAATAGGGAGAAACAGGAACGCGTTTCACAGTGGTGCCGCAATTGAATCGGACGCCGGTGAATAAATTACCTCGTTTTAGAGTGTACGTCCCGTGTTTTCCCGGTGTTCAAGGGTGAGGCGTCCACACTCTAAACACGAAGTTCAGTTTGGAACACTATATTTTAACATGGGCTAAGATAGGAAGTGTTCTTCACTTGGTCTGTTATTGGAACACACTGAGTGTTCCGTTGGAACACCTTAAGTGTTCCAATGGAACTAAAGGTGTTACAATGGAACACAAAAGGTGTTCCAAATCGCTCATGTGTTCCAAATCTGCGTGACAGGAATGTAACAGATTTGGAACACTCAGTGTGTTCCAATAACACACTGAGTGTTCCATAAATGTTCTTAAAAGAACACTTCCTATCTAAGCCCATGTTAAAACATAGTGTTCCAAACTGAACTTCGCGTGTTTAGAGTGCACTCTCTGAAGTCACCGGTCGATAATCTGCCACTCCAATTTTTCGGCAAACAACGTCATGATGAAACACGTCCTGTGTAGTTTCAGTTCATGTAGTCTTGGGAAAGACTTTTACGGACACCTTGCCAGCGAGGGCAAGAAACATTCTGTAGTTGTAATTATGGAAATAATTTCAGCAAACATACGACCGACGCTTCTTGCTCTCCAAAAATGGTGTATCTGATGTCCAAATTCCAAATTCCAAGAAAAATAAACAATCAAAAAATGGGTGAATCCTTATTCATTACTTGCTGGCTGCACAAAACAGACCCCGGCTTTTTGTGGTCGTGAAATTTCGAAGGTATGGCCATTGCAGGGCCATCCAATTTCAACAGGGCTTGATGCGGTTTCACGCCTTACACGAATCTCATGACGTTTTGCGGCGCATTTTGCCATTGATTCTGAATGACGCTTGGGAAAGAATGAACTCCTCTCATTTTTGTTGGCGGAGTGCTGTGTTTTAACAGTTAATTAAAAAACGGCGATGAATCGATTCGCAGGAACTTTAGAAGGAATAAAATTATTGATTTCGGCTGTTGCCGAGGGACTTTTGATGGTGCAAGAAGACGCATCCAGGCGTTGTTTCTCAGAACAACTTTCTCTGGCTCGTTTGGAAATCCTCACTGCTTTTCCGGGAAACCACTGCAGTGCATAGCATTAAGTGATTTATGGTGTTTATACGATTAGATTGTTTGCATCGAAGTCCCGAGCCTGGAAATTTCTCTGCAAACTCAAGGTCGAAAATGGGAAGGCTACTTGCGGAATTCAAACTGCTGGTCTCTTTTTTTTATACCTACGAGTGATAGTTACAGGAAAAGAAAGCGGCAATTACTACACCGTATGATCCCCGACCTCCGCCAGCATGCATGTATGCAATTTTGCATCGTAAATACATGAGTTTTTTCCAACAAGAACCAGTTAAAAATAGCAACCGCCGTTTGCAAAATGCAATCCTTTTTCTGAAAGTGTTGCAATTTAGAGAAATGTTTTTGGATGTTAAAATCCGCATTTTATTCCCCATTGCATCTCACCCTCAAGTTCAACTCAATAACGAATTCAATGGATAGATTTGCGTTACGAAAATTTAATTTCTATGCACAACGTTTATTCCTTTTCCATTGTTGCATTGAAAGATGCATCCGTCTGTTGAATCGGCTATTGAGTTGAACCAGAACGTGAGTTGCAATGCGCAATACGCAGCCGCATTTTTATGTTTGATAAATATTTGTTTGAAAAATATGGTCGTGTGTCAAAAAATTATTTTCAACCTGCTTCATAAGTTTTAATTTGCGACAAATCTGCATCAAAGGAGGAATTATAGCAGGCAATAATAATCTCGGAAAGAAGTGTTCCGGAATAGCGCTAATCCGAGGTTGCGGATGTAATTTTCTCAATTTACTTCAATGCTAAAAAATTATAACCTGCAACCTCGGATTGACGCTTTTCCGGAGAAATTCTCCCCTGGATAAGACGCTTAAAGAAAACTTGAACAATTTATCCTTGCTGCGAAAAATCTTCATAGCGATAAAGCAAAGCATAATCCAAAGTGCCGACAATTAGATAGTCTAATTACAGAAAACAATTCTTATAAACAACATTTGGACATAGCAAGTTCTCCTAAATGCCTATCACAACTTCTCTCAAATGGATTTTTAAGTCCATTCTTTTCAACATTTGCCAAATACACGTCCTCTCAAATACTACAACTCTAAAAAAAATGCATTCCTATTCAAAGAAAGCTCACTTCAAAGTAATTCTATCCTTGTGTCTTTGATATTTTTCACAAAATGGAAGAAAAAGCTATCGATGGAGTCAATGAAACAAGTTCCGAATATTTCCATAGTGCGTTTATTATCAACTCAAAAATTTCTTAAAAGGCCCACATTTTCTGGTATTCACAAAAATCAAACATTGCTTCTTCAAAACCAATTATCAAAACCAAACCAGGGATCACCACAGCAAGAAATGCTGCGGTGAATGGCAAAACGTTTTGTCTGCCATGCGTTGAGAGTTCTCTTGAGAGTTGAGAGTTCTCTTGCGAATTGCCAAAATCCGAAATTGCACCTGCGCCGTGGCACGAAAAACCCCGTTTTTGACGGCTATAAATCAAAAATTGCACCTAAAACTAATTTAACCAGACCAACCCTTCCTATTCCCAAACTTTTCTGCAACACATATTTGTGCGGGTTCAGAGCTCAGATTCTTTTTCGATTTGTTAAATTTTTAGAAAAAAAGCCACTTGCAATTGGCATGTTTTAAAATAATTTCAGGAAAGCAGTTCAGCAAATGAATGGTACTCCCCACCCTTTGCAAAAACATTTGTGCAAATCGAGTAACAATGATTTGGATGATGCATCTTCGCTAAAATCGTATCTTAAAACATCAGTTCAATGCAAATTAATTAAAATGCACTGGCAGCGCTGCAAATAACAAACCACAACATTTTTGCAAAAATGCACACAATAAAAATGCGCAAAAATGCACACGATAAAATGCACAAAATTCGCACGATAAAATACACAAAAATGCGCTCGACAAAAATGCACAAAATGCAAACGATAAAATGCGAAAAAGGAACGTGATAAAAATGCACAATGTGAACGCGATAGAAATGCACAAAGAAGTTTATTCAAAAATTGATTCTGGGAATTAACATCAGAACGTAAATTGTAGTGCGCGTATAAAAGAAATTAACGTCAGCAGCTAGAATTAATCCAGTCTCGTGTGAATCCAGAACAATTCCATCCACAGCTCAGTGACGATTTCTCCAGCCAGAATCAGTCCATGTTCTCGCGTGAATCCCAGATCAATTCCGTATACAGCATCACTTATGCGATGACTTCTCCAACCAGAATCAGTCGATTCCCGTTTACTGGCGAAATATTTCAAAAAATCCCATCGGCAGCAAAACGGAAAAAGACAAACCAAAGTCGGAGCACTCTTTCTGCTGAAGTTGTTATAGGGATCGATCTTTCAGTTCACCGCCTTCGTCATCAGTTCCATGTTCTGTTATGGCCATTTGAACTGCAGTTTCGAACACAATGTGGGGCCGAGGGCTTCGCCGACTGAAAGTTTGAGAACCCATGGTTCAATGATTGGATCTCCTTCGGCTGAGGCACATGCTGTGTTGGCTTGACCGTCTTGGTTGCTGGGCAGCTGCTGAGACGTCCGAGCTTGCATGAAATCCACGCGAGCAAGTGCTATGGCTAAGTAGTAGAGCAATATTGCAGGAACGTTCCTGATACGTGGCAAACACGTGGTTTTTGCCACGTGGTTTCCATTCGGATGTGGTCGATATGACGCCACGGTGCTGACCACTGTGGCAAGAGATGGCTTTACACACAGCATAAGAAATTGAGTACGAAATAATCATTCAAATTGGTTTTCATTTTTTTACTGAAACAAAAATGAGAAAGATATTGCGGACACATTTGAAAAAACACGATCTATATTTTCACTCTTCGGACGTGCAGCACATTCAAAAGATACCTAGATACATTTGTTTTTAGAAGGCGCATTTTGCCAAAATATCTCATAGAAATTGAAGGTTTATTTATTGCACATTAACGACCAACTAATTATGCTGGATAGGTGAGCATACACAGAAGTTAAAAACTATCAAAAATTGATGAAGAAACTCAATTCGCAATGATCATGACGGCAAAAGTAGGAAAATGCAAAATAACAAAAATGCTGCTGTAAACAAAAGATAGAAAACATTGTCCAATGCCTGAAGTGGTAGAGCAGACTTACGGAGGAACTGAGAATTTGTTGTCTGGGAATTCCACTCACGAGCAGTTCGGGTAAAAATGCCATTGTGCGGATAATGTTTTGTGAATTCGGTGCAAGGAACGTCCACATGATATATCATTTCGATTAATGTGGACGTAAATGTTTGCGCCTTGGTGAGGAAACAACAGAAAATGATATTGAAAGGAATATCCTAATTTTTTGAAGGACTATCCTGGAAGAGTTTAAGTCTTCTTTCAAGGCGTCAAGGGAGAAGATCTAGAAGGGAAAGTGCTTTAGCATGTCCGTGACACGCCCGCATCATGAGCGAATGCTGACAAATAAATCGAGAAGCTCGTCTCTAAAAAATCTCAACCAGCAGTGAATATCAGTTTCACGGAAACAGTGTTTCACACATTTCAGTGTCATACCCTTTACATTTGAAGACACAAACTGAGAACTGTTTCTAGTAAGGGCGGCCGTATTCGCCACTGCCATTCAACCTCTGCTTCAACTTTTTCGAGCGAATTCAACTGACGGATGCATCTTTCAATGCAGCAATGGAAGAGGAATAAGCGTTGTGCATAGAAATGAAATTTCCGCAACACAAATCTGTTCATTGAACTAGCAAATGATTTGAAGATGAGTGGAGTGAACAACGGCGATGTTTGTCGGCCGTATTCCCCATTACCACTATGTCGCAGGTTCAACTCAATAGCCAATTCAACACAACAGGCGGATGCATCTTTTCAATGAAACAATGGAAAAGGCATAAGAAATGAAGGGCCAAGAAATAAAATTTTTGCAACTCAAATCTAACCATTGAATTGGCTATTGAGTTGAACGTGTGGATGAGTTTATGCAATGAGGAATACGGCCGTATTTTGTCTTCCAGTGAGGAATAAAGAACGTAAAAACGAAAGTAAAAATGTTGGTACAGGCAAAGAAAAATTATCTGTCGGGTACATGCAATCAAATGTAGCAATAATGCAGTTTTACAAAAACCCAACTGCGCACAAATTAAGAATTCACATTTTTAACCTTTCTTGCAATGGAGCACTTTTATTTCTGGTCGGATAACGGTGGCCACAGTCAAATGGTGAAAACAGTGTTCCCGACAGTTAGTTTTTCTTTGCCTGTACAGGTGCTTTTTTGTCTCGCCTTTATTCGCCATCTCTGTTCAGCTATCCCGACCATGGACGTTTGAGGAAATTAACTCAAAATCGCTTGAGAATCCTGCAATTCTTAACATAAAATTATGCAACTCTCTAGCATCAAAACCTCACATAAGATTTTAGCTGAAATCATTATGTCTGATGTTGATTGATGATGGAACAGGAACCAAAGTGCCAACAAACATTCTACTGAAAGTGTGCATCATAGCTATATAGAAACAAACCCTTCATTTACTTACGATTTACACGCATCGCAGAGACAGGTAAACACAAGTCTTTCTAGCAATTTTGCCTGCAGGTAACAGATAAAAAAACAATCTTGTGTTTTACAATAGATTCCTGACCAATCCAAGGCTAGTTTCTTCTGACAACATCATCTCAGTGGAGACTATGTCCCAATGACATAATCTACTGCTACCAACAAACATAGCTTTTATTGACATATTTGAACTACAGTTTAGTTGTCCTAAATTGAATCCAAATAAATAAACAAATAAATCAATACGTATATTCTACCCCAATTTTGCCAGAGGAACCCGCCCTCTGTCCTACGAACTTTCTTTTCTGAATATCCATCTCTAACATCTCACGCATCTCCAACATCTGTAGCATCTCTTAGGTCTAACATCTCTTCCACAAACTAACTTGACATCAGAGTTCGGATTGTCATGTCTCTATACTCTTGACAGAGGCAAACCTTCTCTCTTTCCAATGTTTTTACCACAGGGCATATGGATAAATCCTTATGTTATCTCTTCACGCCGCGACAACATTGCAGGATGATACCACACACAATACCTAACGATTTTGCAAGAAAACAGGAAAACAGGTGGACCTTTACAATTTAAACCTTACAAAGCAGCTACATGTGGATACGCTAACTTCGGGCTCGTTTTTCTGGCCCTTAGGATATGCGGCTATCAAGCAAAAAGTTGATAACAGGCAGAGGCAATACACGGACACCAGCCAGTAGGTTGGCAACAAGCCAACAAGCAGTAACCTATGCGGTTAGAAAGTCCTGCTGTTTGGTAAGCTTTAAGGAAAAAAGGAAAGGCTAAACGTAAACTGCGTTCCGAAAGTTGGTTACACCACATGTAGCTGCTTATCGTGAAGGTCTTCCACAGAAAACCCAACATATTGTATATCCATTTCTCATAATTTGCAATGGAGTAAGTACTGAAACCATTCCTTTTCCAATGGCCTTCGACAATTTTGTCATTGCCGCAAAAATGGGGCAGAATTATTTTTTTAATTATGACAATCGACAATTTGGTACACAATGGGACAAGGTAAAACGTCTCCAAACGAAACAACACCAGCATGCAAATTGTAATAAAATCAGCTACAATGATATCTCATTCACAAAAGTGCATCGCAGTGTATTTAGACTAAACATACAATAAAATCGCCAATGTTGTGCGGTTGGAGCAAAAGATAAAAAAGTCACAGAATTTTTCACTTCTGTTCTGACGATAAACGCAAATCCACAATTAATTTATAAATTTCGGTCTGAAGCAAAACAGCAAGGAATTATCACGTCAATGACAAAAATTATCAACAATTATCTGAACTGATTTAGCATAATGCTATTCGAGCAAAAAGATTAACATATGAAAATCGCATGCAGAGAATTCACCATGTGTATACCTACATTCAATAACAACACATTCATTCCAACACATTCAATAAAATCAACTACCTAAATATCTCGAATAAAATAAAGTTGAACATCAGGTATTTACCATCCTTTTATGCCATTCAATACAAAGACAATTCTGATAATAGTCCTGGTCAATTACGCTTATATCATTGAAATCGACAAACTATGCATGGAATAAAATCTGTGAAAAGCAACACCGCAGCCAAAATCTTTTATCGACAGAGCAAATTTTCATCAAAAAATAAAAATTTTGAGTGAAAATATCGCCTTGATAAGACAGTAAACAATTAATCTGGTGAGTTACCAAGCGACCAGCAGGAAGTCCCGCACCATAGAAAAGTCTCAGAATACATAATTTATCAGAACCCTTATGAGAGTTCATGATTTGAATGAAAAACGTTTTTTGGAAAAACCTTTTCGTAGTTCTAAGCGTGGTTGCTAAAAGACAGAAAATACTCATGACCTATCATGAGACGCCTCACGGAACATTTTCAGGACACACACATTCGCTCAGATTACTGAATTTCCTCAGAATCATAATAATGAATCGGAATCATCTGAATCAGAATACTGAATTCCTCATTGGGGTGCGTGTTGTAAAAAACGCAGTATTCAAAGCTCATGACCTATATCATGAGCCACCTTATCACTGAAAATTTTCAGAATGCAGATTCGCTCAGAATGCTGACGTTCCTCATTGCGGTAAACACTGACAGCTTTTTGTATTCAACGTGTTGTGAAAAGCAGTATTCAAGATCATGACCCTTCATGAGAAGTGCAAGCTTCACAGACAAGACATTTGTTCAAAATAGCTGTTTGCAAGAGAAGCTTCTCCCCATGACATAAAAAGAAAATGACTTTTTCAAAGAGTTGCAAATTCAGTGTTCAAATTCTTTAAAACATGTATGATGTTTCCAATCAGGGAGGTGAGGGGAAGTCATTTTATAGTCATTTTTTTTTATTAAGTCATTTTTTTAGTCATTTTATTCATTTTTTATTTTTTAATTTTTTTTAGGTGAGGGGAAGTCATTTTATTTTATTCGTGTACTCTCTAGACACAACGTTCAGTTTGGAACACAATGTTTTAACATGGGCTTAGATATAGGAAGTGTTCTTTTAAGAACACTTAGTCTGTTATTGGAACACACTGAGTGTTCCATTTCCAGCGATTTGGAACACTTAAGGTGTTCCAAATAGCTCATGTGTTCCAAATCTATACAGGAATGTTACAGATTTGGAACACTCGGCGTGCTCTAAGAACACACTAAGTGCTCCATAAATGTTCTTAAGAGAACACTTCCTATCTAAGCCCATGTTAAAAACACAGTGTTCCAAACTGAACTTCGTGTTTAGAGTGTAATGGTGTGGTTTCCAAAAGGGGCAAAAGACGGCATTCAGGACTCATCACGAGATCATCACCCAGCGACACTGAAAAGGTGTAGAATATACACTTCTTCCGAATGGTAATTTGCAACGAATCCTATAGTGTGCAAAAATGGGAAAATTCACAGCGATGTTTACATTTTGATATGACAGAAAGATCCATTAAAAAGCTCTATTAAATCAGTATCACAAATGAAAGTTTAAACTGCGATGAAACGCTTACAATCTCTCACATGAACAGCGCAAAAACGTATGACAAGCGCATTGATTTTCTAACCCTGTGACACAAGAGTTTTAGTGAAATTTCTAACCTTGTGATGTGGGTACCACACGCAACCACCTATCGTCCAGATATGCAAGGAGCAGAGCATGCATCTTCACATCACGCATGCACGCACATCTCTCCTCGCAAACTGTCACGTCTTTTCGCCAACGATTGGTTCTGCACGGTGCTGGCAGGGATCTACGTAAGATGCTGAAACAAAATGCAAGTGGCATTTAAAAGCCTTTTCGAGACATTTTACGCTACATTTCAGGGGCTCAAACCCTCTGACATGATCGCCGTTATGCAATTTGACCCATAGGCCATTGGGGTTTTCTCCTTTTTTCTCCAGTCGTCGTCCGAAGGGTGTCACAGGCGGTTGCGATAGGAGGCACAGGATCAGGAGGGTGTTGGGTTGGGCAGGGATTGGGTCTTCTGAGGGTCGGTGAACTGGGTTCCCCCACTTGCGGAAAGAGAAATTGGAAGAATTTAACCGGAAATAACTGGAACAAGCGT
>JASGXE010007742.1:0-24360 GCA_030068105.1 Sinentomon sp. SZTP_YWyxl
AAGCAATGACACAGCACCCATCAACAGTGGTGTATCTTGCATCTCCTCTTCCGTGGTTTTGACCATGGCCATTACAGTCGTTTATCGGCAGTTCCAACCAGCACAGGCTGATACAATTCCATGAAAGCTTTGCCGGATCTACCCATTCGCTAATTTAATTCCGTGGCAGTTCAGACGGGTCGTCTTGTTCTCACTGCACGTGTTTCCGTAAATCAATCTGTGAACGCACTGAACAGAGAAAGCAATGAAACGTTTGTGGTAAAACTGAAGGAACAATGACAATAATTGCTTTTGGTGTGGAATACCGATTTCCAGCCGGCTCTCTCTGCCCGTCTTGTGGGCCAGGGCCTGCCCGCGACTCCAGAGGTTCTGATTCCCAGAATGCTTCAAGAATGTCCCAAAACCCAGATTTTCCAGGGACATGGCCTGTCAAAATACCATTTCACAAGGTCTGCAACGTTGAGCAGCTGCTCTTCGACAAATGTGAGTAGTTGTGTTAATTCTCAGCATTTCCCCATTTTAAAATGCCGCTAATGCATGGGGAAAACCGTGGATTAAAAATCACTCAAACGGTGGATGAAGGAAACTCGAGCGATCCATTGTTTCTTTTTTCGATTTTCGGCGGAGAGATGTGGTCCTGGGTTTTTTACCCCAATTGCGGAAAAATGCGAAATCAGGTGTGGAAATACACAGAAGGGCTTTTACCCACAACTTTACAACAGACCTGATCTCTTTACCCAGACTTTTTGGGTTATGTCATTTATAAGGGGGGGACACTATTGCACGGTCACAGGGAAAATTTTACAAAAAAGCTGTACTTGCCGTGCAATTGTGTCCCCCCTTTGGCTTCTGCAGACGGTACCTACAGGGTGTGCTTTTTCTCTGTGTGCAATTGTGTTCTCCTCAAACGGTTTTCTTTTGCATTTTCGTTGCTATAGGTCCTTCTGCCTGCATTATTTTTTCTTCTGCGTATCTGTAATTGCGGGCTGAGCAAATCATGGGGTTTAGTCGCCTAATAAGAGATTGCGCAGGGAGATCAGGTCAGGTTAGGTCAGATTGGATTTGATTAGGTCCAGGTTGTTGTGGGAAAGGTACACTGCACAGAGAACCCTTTCCTGACCGAACCTGACCTAACCTAACCTAACCTAACGACCTAACTGAACCTAACCCAACTTGACTCAACCTACGCAAAGCGCCTAGCCAATCCCAACCGACTACCCACCCTCCAGAAAAATAAGGCTCACCCTGTGCCGTATGCTGGTGCCAAAGGGGGGACACAATTGCACGGCTGAGGGTACAGCATTTTTCTGAAAATGTTTCCCTGCTGCCGTGCAATTGTGCCCCCGTATAAATGACTTAACCCGACTTTTTTTTGTTGTGGAGGGAAAACGTTGGGATATTCACCCCAAAATTGAAGAGCAAAATCTGACAATATGAGCGGCTTCTCAGGGTGGGATTCTTGTTGTCATGTTGTGGTGTCACCATAAACAAGACGGTGTTTTTACGAACAAAAAATAATGATTTTACCTGTTATACTGTTTCGTATGGTTTTATTTGTTGTTTTGACTAAAGTTGACAGTTTAAATCTCAGTTCCTATTTGTACTCTTCTGATGATAAACATGTGCCAACAAACAAAGCGGCAGGCTGTATAAAAACGCTATACACTGTGAAAAATATCTATCAGTTGGCAGTTGATTGGCAAGGATGCCGCAGCAAAAAACGCATTTGTTGACAACAATCTGAGCTTGGTTGTGATCTCATATCGGGTGCCGTTTCCTGTCATCACTTATCATCAGTCTCGTTGTAAGATTACTCCTTTTTAGTCGATCCTGTATGAGACTGCGTGTCCGGGGTTGTTGTGGATCTTTGTTAGAAGACCTGCCCTCAATGCTGGGGCGGCGGCAACAGTAGCGATTGCTGGTGCAGCGGCGTAGGTGGCGATTGCCGGTGCAGCGGCGATCGTCTTGATTGCTGGTGCAGCGGCGATCGTTTGGATTGCTGGTGCAGCGGCGGCGTAGGTGGCGATTGCTGGTGCGGCAGCGATGACCTTGGCACCCTTGATCTCAGTTGTTGAGATTGCTCCTGGTGCTGCGTAGGCGGCGATTGCTGGTGCAGCGGCGATCGTTCTGATGGCTGGTGCAGCGGCGATCGTCTGGATTGCTGGTGCAGCGGCGGCGTAGGTGGCGATTGCTGGTGCGGCAGCGATGATCCTTGGCACCCTTGATCTCAGTTGTTGAGATTGCTCCTGGTGCAGCGTAGGCGATTGCTGGGGCGGCAGCGATGGCTGGTGCAGCGGCGATCGTCCTGATTGCTGGTGCAGCGGCAATGGTCTGGATTGCTGGTACAACGGCGGACTGCTGGGCAATGGTGATTGGACCTTCTGCGTATCCTGTGTGGACAGCTGCTGGTGGGACGGCTCTGATCAGAGTTGCAGCTGGGGCGGCAAGGGCAACAGCCTGAACACCCCTCTTCTTGCGTCCGCTACGTGCCTTGGCTGCAGCAACAGCCTGGAAGTGGGCTGCCTTGGCGGCGGCGACTTCAGGTGTGTCCTGGAATGGAAAAGAAATCAAAAATTTGGAAAGGCGAATTTCAGCGAAGCTTGAACACATGAACACATGTGTTCAGGAATTTAAAAGACAACATTTTGAAATCAATGAGCTAGATCACTCTATGATGGAGCTCCCTTTTTTTGAGGCGTTTTTGAATTCAGCAGGTGTAAAATTCATGAGCACAATCTCGTCACCATTGGCCTTTTCAGTTTTCCTTTCGTGATTGTAATATTCTTTATCAACAAACTGTCGTTTTTCCAACTTCGGCGACGGGATTAGTGGCAAGGACAGAACAGACTTGGGCAGAATTGGACTGCGGCAGAATTTTTCCGTATTTTGTGGAAGTTTTTTTTCCATTTCTCCGGGTTACACATTACGTTTGGATAGTTAGGACAGGTACAACCTGCCGGCCTCCATGTCAAAGCTCCCTCTAAAGCTCTGCCTCAGTGCACTTCGACCTAGAACGTTCTCCCGAACGGACAATCATCGGTCTTCCCGCATGCTTGCCCATCTCACTTTAAATTTGGCTTGGCAGAACTGGATGAACGGGCGGTCCCCGCTTCCTGCACCGCAATTCCACTCATGTTTACCTTTCTCTGACGTTTTCGGGATTTTTGCAAAACTTCCTGCTCACCGAAATCATCCATCTTTTCCTGCAAGTTGCATCGGTTTCTTGTTTTGATATCCTCAATGCATTTTGGCGATGAATCGAATCGCCGGCAGCATTTTGGAATGACTAGTTTCGCTTTCGGGGACGTTTCATCGGCTTCATGGGTGGGCACCAGCAGGCAGGTTGACAACACGCGACAGGCGGAACCGGCAGATTAGCAATGAGCGAGATGGAAATAAAGATACAAGGAAATCAGTCACTTCACTTCAAATGCAGCCGCGATGATTGGGAAGTCTGGCTTCTGATTCCTCATCCATTCATGTGGATACGCGAACTTCGGGGACGTTTTGCGGGTCTTATGGGCGGACATCAAGCAGTAGGTTGACAACGAGCTTTCAAGAGGAGAAAAGGAAAGGCGAATCGGAAAGGACGTCCCGCAAGTTGGTTACACACGATATAGCTATTTATTTGCTTACCAGAACTTGTCCGTTGTGACCGAGAGCGATTGGTGCAGCGGCGAAGATTGGTGCTGGAGCAGCTGACAGCAGTGCTGGGGCCACTGCGGCCGGTGCAACTGCGACCGGGCCAACTGGGATGGCGTTCGATGCGGCCCTGAAACCCAGGGCGTCGGCGACGTAGTCAACACGGACCTCCTTGCCTTCCGGGTCGACGTAAGCGTAGCTTCCCTTGACGATGCCGTTGGCGTCCCGGCTCTGGGCGTGTGCCTGGCCCGGGTGGGCGTATCCGAAACTGGCCTGGCCCAGCTCGTCTTGCGAGTGGTACTGAGATGCGTGGAAACCGCCTGGGGCGGCAAGGATCTGTGCTCCTGCGAAAGCAGTTGCGACAACTGAGAAGACTGCGACCTGCAAAATAATGAGAATTGATAACCTGAATTAATTGCGGCCAATTTTTTTTTATTGAGCTGAATTAATTTCGGTGCCAAGTTCGCCAGACATCTTTTAAGGCGCGGAACACTTGCCGTGGGGTGGTCAACCCTGGATTTGCGCAAATCCAGGATTGCAAAGCAAGCTTTGCCATTGAACTATTAGATGGTAAAATTTCCAGTGGAAACCTCGGTTTAGCGTTAATCCGGAGCTGATCACCCCACGATTAGCACCTGTGTGGAAAAAGGTATGGACGAGTATGTTGGTGTGTCTTCTCGTTGGGTTCTCTTGCTTGGCTGAACGATGCTCGTTTCTGCTTGTTTCTTTCGTCTTTTTGACCAACATGGAAGGATCGCCGGAAATTTGAACTGAAACCAATCAAGTTATGTGTGCATGTTTCTGCAAATGGGATTCAGCAGGACTGTTGTCAAAATTGCTGTCTCTGTCGCCGATCAAATCCATGTTTCGAGTTCAGTTCGCAAAACCAAAAAAGCGACTGCATGGAAATAAAAGTTTTCATCTTTCCCCTCAATCTGGCGTCCAAAAAGACACAAGGACGTAACACTTTTTGGGAAAAGCTTTTCACTTTTTTTGGACTTCCCCTCTCGCCAACTCATTTGAACAAGGGTTTCTGTTGACACCGGATGAAGTATTGTCACCAATAAGTTTTGACATTGCTGGGCGGCAAAATCAGGGTGCTCGTCACGCTCCTTGACGCTCCTTTTCAAACTCCAAAAAACTCTGGTTGCAGTTCGGAATACCTGTCGACATCTGAAAAAGCTGAACTGGACGAGTTTTCACACACGCTCGTCGCTCAAGTTGCCAAAATAGGATAGGAAGATGAGGACTGTGTAGGTGGGGCAGGATAGGTAAGGATAGGTGTGTTAGGATAGGTTAGGTTTAGTTAACTTTAAATATATCAGAGAGCAATGGTGATAACTCGTTCAGTTCAATGTCGGCAGGTATTCCGAACTGTTACCAAAACTCTACTCCAAAACTCAAACTCCAAAATAGCCACTTGCGGATTCTCAAGATAAAATTTCAGTTCCTTATTTGTACAAGCACTTCATATCAACGGAGGAAACAACACCATCGGCGAAGAGAAGAGTCCGGTGGGAAACGACTTCGGTGCAAAGTTCGTTTGGCGAATTTCGGTCTCGATTGTCAAATTGAATCGCATTGTATGACGGGGACTGTCAAGAAAACCTTGTCACATCTGGGCGAACTTTCCACCAAGTCCTTTTCCACGTGACCCTTCTCTCCGTTTCCACGTGACCCTTCTCTCCGTTTCATGACTGGCTCCTCGTGGAGGCAATTCGTGAAAAACACTTGAATGTCCACAGGGAAAAAACAACACCCGAACTAGCACCTTAAACGTGCAAACACGTTTTGTCGCACTGAAGGGTTGCCAAATTATTTTTTAGAAACACCAGCAATGGCTGGTCAGAAGCACTCCCAGAAACCCAAATCACTAATAAGGATGAGAAGTTTGATATTTTCAATTGGTAGATGAAAAGGCCAAGACTCACTCACCACGGCGATCATTTTGAGATTGTAGCGAGTGCGCTAACACCGTTGCACTGACTAAGTAGAAACTGAATTTCTGAGGAATTTCCTTTGTGCGACTCTGTTTTATATGTGGCGAATTCTCTGCGTGGAAAAATAATTCCAAAATTTAACATCACCGAGTTGGATCCCCACCCTAGTGGCGATTAAAATTTGGCCAAGTGTTGCGCAAATGAGCCAACCACTGGGTGTTCCGGATTTGGTTAACTGCGGATTTCTTCATATTTCGCAATTGAACAGCGTGGACAGAAATTACTTCAATCCATGCAAAGAATATTCAAAGGCTGAAACTGTTGTAAAGGATGGTGGTCCATGGGCGGTGGTTCCGGCCGTCGCCCGCTAACGCGCTGACCCAATTTTCAAGTGGCTTCTTTTGTTTGGGCATGCACAACTTGGGATTTGCGACGCTTATCCTTGTCAGCCGTCCAGTCATCTTGTCAGCCTGAGGTCCGGAAAACAAATTTCGGGTTTGATTGTGCGCCTGCAAAGTCTTATTCCGAGAGCTTCGTTAGACTCACGGTTCGTTGAACATCAGCTTGGCGACTTTTTTTGGTCGGATTGCTCCCAGCGCATATCTTTCCAGGACACCCTGTGTTCTAGCAACAGAATTCAAGTTCGAGCCATCACCCCGCCCTTTTTATTACAAGAGTTTCTCACAACTCATCCACGTTGTCTTCCTTGCTCAACGAGCGGTAAGAGGTATTGATCGGATAACGAGCATTCTTGAAGACTTGCATGACGCGTGTGTGTATAGATAGGCAAGTTGTTTGGTGCCTGAATCGATTGATCTTGGTTCCTGCTTGTTTGAATCTTGCTTGCATGCTGATTGCTGATACCGGCAAATCTATTCATTTTCATGCGCCTCCTCTTGACCGACAGACTTACAAACTTTGGCGAAACTGTTATTGCCGCAGACGTCACAGATTGATCAAGATGATGAATAAAAGCATGGATGCGATTTCGTCTTCCTGTGATCTGAGAAACACAACACGTGTTGGCTCAATTGATTTCAGTCGATCTTTGATTGCCTCTGCTTACATCTTCACTTCCGCGGGGGAGACAAGAGTAATGGAAGCTTGGCTGCTCTTTGGGATTTCAGAATGTTATCATTCTCCTGGGCTCTGGAGATTTGGTCCAACTCTTTCTCATCGTTTCCGCGAGGAGTCAAAGCATGAATGAATGCGGAACTCCGCGCTGAGCATTCTGAACGGTGAAACATTGCAATATGCAGCTGACGTGCTGACCAGACCCCTTGCGCTCACTTTGCCTGTTGCTTGTTGACAACCTACTGGTTGGTGTTCGCCCATTGCTTGTTTCATCCTACAGCTTTCATATCCGCCTAAGGACGGGAAAACGTCTCCGAAGCTCGCGTATCCACATGTAGCTGTGCTGATTGTACGAATAAAGCTGCTGATTGACCCATCTGAATTTTCATCTTTCGAAGCATCAACGCCGCCAGTCTCGCATTGCTCTAATTTTCGCGGATAATCAGCGTGGGAATGCTGGTCTCGCGACCGGCCACTGTGGCAGGAAGGTGGCTTTCCCCCGTTGTTGGCACGTGTTTTTCCACCGTGGTAAGGACGAGGCATGGTCTCATGGCAGGATAACATCATTTCCGCTTCAGAGCAGGTGCTTATGTTGCTGACGCGAAGCCCACTTTGGCGATGGACAAAAGTTGGAATACTGGCATCTGCACTCGACATTGAACTTTGGTGGTCCTGCAGAATGACGTGACCCGCTCTCATAATTTCAGCGGCAGATCAGGTGCGATTGTTCATGACGCGGTCCCGCTTCCACTTTCGGGATGGGTGAAAGCGCAAATGCTCGGCAATGTATCAGACATTGTGAAGCTTCATTGTCCATCAGAATGTCGCGAACCCCCTCTTCATCATTTCCGCTGTAGATCAGGTGCGAAAGCTGATGACGCGAACCCCACTTTCTCCCCACTTTCGCGACAGGTAATAACCTAACCTATTTAACCATTACCACCAGGACAAGCAGGTTTCCAGCAGGACAAGCAAGACGAGCAGGTTCAGCGTTTTAGAAATTCGGAATGTCCAACCAAGACCACACTCCACTAATGCAGTGTGGTCTTGGTCCAACACAGACCAGCGTTTACCATTTTTATCTTCTGTGGTGCAGCTGTGAAAGAAAAAGAGGGTGTTGATCATTCCAGGCACCAAAGTTCCGATTTGCCTTGCCATTGAGCGCTCAGTATTTCCGCTTTCACTGACAAAGGAAGCGGGGAGAAAGGGGGAAGGGGGACTTGCATCTTTCAGAACAACTGGAATTTGGAAACGTTTATTTATCTCGTTGATTCGCACCTGATCCGTCGCAGGGAGTTCGCGTCATTCTTATGGACGCAACCAAAGTTCACAATGTCTGGTACAGGGCCGAGCATTTGACGCTTTTACCCACCGCGAAAGTGGGTAGAAAGCCGGGCTCGCGTCATTAGCATTCGAACGTGACCTGCCGCGGAAATGATGAAGAGGGCGCTCGCGTCATTCCACAGGGCTGCGAAAGTACAATGTCTGGCCCAGCATTTACGCTTTTGTTATCCTAACCTAAAATAACCTCACCTAACCCTAACCTGGCCATTACCAGCAGGACAAGCAGGTTCAGCGTTTTAGTCACTTCGGTGCTGAGGAAATACGCGGGCTGCGAAGGATTTCGCCCAAAAATTTTGATTTCTCCACCAGGCATTGATCTTGATTGTTCTGTAGAACGGCGCGAAACGCTTTTTCATCGTGGAGTCTCATCGTGGAGTCATATGGACTGATAGCCATTCGGATGGTGGTCCGACCATTTACCTTGTTGCACACACCTTGGGCTCGCAAGGAGAACTATGCCCCATAATCGTAGCCCAATTCTGCTCTGCATTCAACTGAAACAAACTTTTCCTGCTCTGACTTTCGCGGAAGGTCAGGCACGAATGATTGTCTGTCTGCCTGGGCATTTCGAACGAGTTTTGACAAGTGACGCGAACCCTTGTTTCTTCCGCAGTGGTTAAAATTTTGACTCATTGTGGCTGTTCCAAAGTGGTGAATTTGGCAGAGGGTTGGTTTGCAGCACTGAAAAGATTTCGAACAATGATTCATATTGCCAATATCCGCTTGAAGACCCGGATGTGTGAATCCATCGGAGGTTTAATCTTTGCCGAACTGTGGTCTTGTGACTCTCAATCGTGACCTGAAGTGAGTGGCACTTAAGTTCTCCTCATCTATTCCACTGCCTACATTAGCACATGTATTATACCTAAAAGCAACCCGCCAACGTGAACAGTGCGGCTGACCTGTCGAAACGACTCCACAGTGGGTGACGTTTTGTCTCCCAACGCCATGGACAGGCGACTTTGACCTTGGATAGGCACATTGAAAAACGTCACTTTTTCGTCATTACGAGTTCCTCAGTCACGTATCTACATCAATAATTCAACGCGCATCATGCGTTGGCACTCACCTTTTCCTACAATCAACGCATCTTGTACTCAGCATCGCTGTTAATTAGGCCCTACGTGGGTACGTTATCGAAGTGCGTTTACGCATGGTTATTACCGCATTGTGACTCTCACCTCTTGTCTTTTCACGAATTCACAACATGACTTTCTTGCAGATTTTCTCTGGAAGGTAAAAGGTTTTTTTAAGTCGAGTCAGAAAACCCGAATTTTTGATGGATTAAAGTTTTTCATTTGCGGATGTCGAAACTGATGAGTCCAACAAAATATCCAAGGCAAACAAGTCTCCGGCGACGCAACATTTTGGCGACGTGGACGCCTCCATTACGTGGGCCAAACAATTTTGTGCACGAGTAAACTCGCAAGTTTTCTCAAAAACTCGCACTGAAACAGCTTGCTGAACCGCGCCCAATGTCAGCAAACTGTCTCCTGGTTTACTTTGACAGGGTTTCCCGAAATGCCCTCCCTTGTCTGGCGGAGCAACTGTGAATTGCTTTCGTCGTCGGACTTTGAAAAACTGGTTGTTCCAATTTTTGTACAACTTCAAAATTTGCCAAACTTTGCGCAGAATCGGAATTCCACCTAATTGTTTTTGGATCGAATCAGAATTGCGCCGAATTTTTTTATCGAATCGGAAATGCACCGAAGTATTTCGTATGATGCTACGGATAAGTTTA
The DNA here is from genome assembly GCA_030068105.1 of Sinentomon sp. SZTP_YWyxl. Taxonomy (NCBI): domain Eukaryota; kingdom Metazoa; phylum Arthropoda; class Protura; order Sinentomata; family Sinentomidae; genus Sinentomon; species Sinentomon sp. SZTP_YWyxl. Next base: position 9,742 of record JASGXE010007742.1, read on the forward strand.
CCGCACCCAAATGTTGCAAAAATGACGGTCTGCGCCGTTGCAGATTGTGAAATAATCTGCTCGGGCGAAGTTTTCACAGATTTCCCAAGGATCCGAAAGTCCGTGAAACGTGGATTCACAAGTGCAAACGCAAGGACCCGTTCAACGTCGACAACGCCTTTGTTTGCTCAAATCATTTTCCTTCTGAAGCTTTTGAAAGAATGAAAGGGATTTCAAGGCTGAATTGGTTATGGATCAAAACCGAATCCTCTGCTTAAAAGGGACTCGACTGTGCCAACCGTTAATTTGCCGTGTGCTTTGTCTGATCCTCTGAGATCCCAAAGAGCAGAAAAACGAAGCACCAAAAGAGTGTTGTGTCAGTGCTGTCAGGAGGCTCGCCTTGCAAACGGCGAAAGGAAACCTGCACAAACTTCGATGTGCTCCATGGCGCGTTATTTCTCTCGATAAAATAGTCAAATGACGTCCAAATTCAATGATTTTGGTGTCAGCGGAAAGCTGGAAGCTTCCTCTACAACTTTTCCACAGATGGTAACCATGTTGCAACGGAAAAAATCGCACAATCGTTGAAGGTTTCTGGCAGGGGCCCGGAATTTGATGCCATCTTGACTTGAACGCATTTGTTCCTCAAATGATTTCGGAGTTTTGCTCGCAGAAAGTTTGGGATCATTATACATTTTTGAAATCGTCATTTTTTTCAGCTTTGTACCACAAAAACTTTCATGAAAATCCGTCGCCTGGTTCAAGAGAAATGACTTTCTGTATACTTCGCACCGCGGTCCGCAATTCACCTTCAGCTGCGCTTGCCGCTTGTGTGATACAGTGACGTCAGTGTCCTCGCCCGGATTTCATAACTGACGTACCTCTACATGAACTACCTCGGCCGGGGCCTCCAGCGAGCATTGTTTTTTTCCAAGAGGGGACAGAGGGTGAGGTGAGGTTCAGATTCAGCAAGAAAAAAAAATGAATTTCGAGTTGCGATGACGGGGCCCCAATCGAGCATTCTCGCACAAAATCTCTGTGCCATCAAAAGTCGCAGCAGGGTTTGAAAAAAGTTGCCGGGGGCGGCAGGGCACAGCACAGCGATGGGGGACAACTTGTCCAGCTTTGTTTTCGTTTTTGAGAGGACTCGCGAGCTCACCGAGAAGTGGGCCCTTCGCGCGCGTTCCACTGGCCGTTTGTTCCACTGGTGTTTGTGTCCCGTCCACTGCCCATCACCACACTGCAAGTCCAATTCAGGAAGAATGGTGAAATTTGGGTGATTTTTGGTAATTCGTTTTTTTCAGCTTTTGAATTATGGGTTCCAACAGGTTCGGCGGATTTTGCATGGTTTTGGCTGATTTTGGCCGAGTCCGCGTTTTTTGGCTTGGTTTGGGTCGGTTTGGCTTGGTTTGGCTCGGTTTTGGCTTGGTTTGGGTGTGGCATGGCTTGGTTTGGCTCGGTTTGGCATGGTTTGGCTCGGTTTGACTTGGTTTGGCTTGGTTTGGCTCGGTTTGGTCGGTTTGGCCTGGTTTTGGTGTGGCTTGTTTTGGTTTGGCTCGGTTTGGGTCGGTTTCGGTCGGTTTGGGTCGGTTTGGCCTGGTTTGGGTGTGGCTTGGTTGTGGTGAGGCTTGGTTTGGTTTGGTTTGGTTTGGCTCGGTTTGGGTCGGTTTGGCTCGGTTTGGCTCGGTTTGGGTCGGTTTGGGTCGGTTTGGCCTGGTTTGGGTGTGGCTTGGTTTGGTTTGGCTCGGTTTGGGTCAGTTTGGCTCGGTTTGGGTAGGTTTGGCTCGGTTTGGTTGGTTTGGCTCGGTTTGGGTCGGTTTGGCCTGGTTTGGGTTTGGCTTGGTTTGGTTTGGCTCGGTTTGGGTAGGTTTGGCTCGGTTTGGATCGGTTTGGGTCGGTTTGGCTCAGTTTGGATTGGTTTGGCTCGGTTTGGGTCGGTTTGGCCTGGTTTGGGTGTGGCTTGGTTTGGTTTGGCTCGGTTTGGGTCGGTTTGGCTCGGTTTGGGTAGGTTTGGCTCGGTTTGGCTCGGTTTGGGTCGGTTTGGGTTGGTTTGGCTCGGTTTGGCCTGGTTTGGGTTTGGCTTGGTTTGGTTTGGCTCGGTTTGGGTAGGTTTGGCTCGGTTTGGGTCGGTTTGGGTCGGTTTGGCTTGGTTTGGCTCGGTTTGGCTTGGTTTGGCTCGGTTTGGGTCGGTTTGGCTCGGTTTGGGTCGGTTTGGCTCGGTTTGGGTCGGTTTGGTCTGGTTTGGGTGTGGCTTGGTTTGGTTTGGCTCGGTTTGGCCTGGTTTGGGTGTGGCTTGGTTTGGATTGGCTCGGTTTGGCTCGGTTTGGGTCGGTTTGGGTGGTTCCGGGTTTTACAGTGTCCCTTGTCTGCCTGGGCATTTCGAACGAGTTTTGACAAGTGACGCGAACCCTTGTTTCTTCCGCAGTGGTTAAAATTTTGACTCATTGTGGCTGTTCCAAAGTGGTGAATTTGGCAGAGGGTTGGTTTGCAGCACTGAAAAGATTTCGAACAATTGATTCATATTGCCAATATCCGCTTGAAGACCCGGATGTGTGAATCCATCGGAGGTTTAATCTTTGGCCGAACTATGGTCTTGTGACTCTCAATCGTGACCTGAAGTGAGTGGCACTTAAGTTCTCCTCATCTATTCCACTGCCTACATTAGCACATGTATTATACCTAAAAGCAACCCGCCAACGTGAACAGTGCGGCTGACCTGTCGAAACAACTCCACAGTGGGTGACGTTTTGTCTCCCAACGCCATGGACAGGCGACTTTGACCTTGGATAGGCACATTGAAAAACGTCACTTTTTCGTCATTACGAGTTCCTCAGTCACGCATCTACATCAATAATTCAACGCGCATCATGCGTTGGCACTCACCTTTTCCTACAATCAACGCATCTTGTACTCAGCATCGCTGTTAATTACGTGGGTACGTTATCGAAGTGCGTTTACGCATGGTTATTACCGCATTGTGACTCTCACCTCTTGTCTTTTCACGAATTCACAACATGACTTTCTTGCAGATTTTCTCTGGAAGGTAAAAGGTTTTTTTAAGTCGAGTCAGAAAACCCGAATTTTTGATGGATTAAAGTTTTTCATTTGCGGATGTCGAAACTGATGAGTCCAACAAAATATCCAAGGCAAACAAGTCTCCGGCGACGCAACATTTTGGCGACGTGGACGCCTCCATTTCGTGGGCCAAACAATTTTGTGCACGAGTAAACTCGCAAGTTTTCTCAAAAACTCGCACTGAAACGGCTTGCTGAACCGCGCCCAATTGTCAGCAAACTGTCTCCTGGTTTACTTTGACAGGGTTTCCCGAAATGCCCTCCCTTGTCTGGCGGAGCAACTGTGAATTGCTTTCGTCGTCGGACTTTGAAAAACTGGTTGTTCCAATTTTTGTACAACTTCAAAATTTGCCAAAACTTTGCGCAGAATCGGAATTCCACCTAATTGTTTTTGGATCGAATCAGAATTGCGCCGAATTTTTTTATCGAATCGGAAATGCACCGAAGTATTTCGTATGATGCTACGGATAAGTTTACCGCACCCATAAAATAGCCAGCTCACCAATCTAACCTATCAGATGTCATTTGTAACACACACACCGTACACAAAAAAATTCGGTGCATTTCCGGTGCATTTTGCATTGCCGCTTCGATGCAAAAAAATCGGCGCAATTCCGATTCGATTCATTTCCGTGAAGTGTTAATTTTTCTTGGCGCAAATATTTTCGAAACAATGATTCCGGAGCGGTGCCAAGAAAAATTAGTGTTAAAATACTTCCATGTTCTGAAAAAATGTTGCAGTTCTGCCCACCCTCCGCATCAAAGTTTGATGATGTGTCCGTGAGGTGTCAAATCTTCTTGGAGCAAATATTTGACAATTCCGGAGTTGTGCCCCGATCCCCGGGTCAAATTGCGCATTTTGGAGAAGACCCTGTACTTCTTACGCAAATGCGTGTGGTAAGTAGATACCTTAAAGTTAATTTTAAATCAGTGTGAAATTTTTTACAAATGGCCCACGGACGGCGAACTTGATCTGTTGTTGCGGTTGGGCTCGGTCGTCGCAAAGTTGGGGTGGTCCAACAGTTTGGCCCGTTCCGTGCAGTGCATGGGCAGTTTTGTGGCTTGGCCAGCCAGATGTTCGTTCAGAATTGCAATTTTTGGCGGTTGGAGAAGTTGTCCAGCTGCTCTTTCGAACAGAAGCGGGTCCAACTGGTCCAGGCCACCTGGTGTGAACATCATTCCGCAAAACAAAATGCAGATGGTCCAAAGATCGGACAATTGTTCTTTCGAAGAGTCGGCACGGCAACTTGCGTGTACCACAATGGACACGTTTTTTCATGCTCCGCTTTGCTTTTCTTCGGGGAGCACCTGGCATCACCACTGCCAATCCGTGGGGTCAATTTTTCCAAAACTTGCAAAATTGTCCCCACTCCATCTTTCCGCGTTCCGATATGCTTTCACTTCCAGGTCAAATGCCCTTCCACGCGTTTCGGCTGGATATCCAGAATTTCTGCAGCGGTATCCACAACGGGCCGATTTTTCAGACGCGATTTATCTCAAGCCGCGGCTTTTTTTATGAAAATAAAGGAAAGCCATGGCCTATTCGCGTTTAAAAGTCGGCCACATCCTTGTGCTGCGCAACATGTTATGTGGGAATTTGTCAACTCTGTGGTCTGAACGATTCAGAGCGACCTGTCCCGTGTGCCAATTTACAAACCCTGCCGCGACTTTAGATGGCAGACCGGGGCCCCAAGCGAGCATTGAATTTTCCGAGAGGGGACAGGGTTAAGTCAGGTTCAGATAGCTTTTGGTAAGAAAAAACAAAATTTTTTTCTTGTGGCCCCAATCGAGCATTCTTGCACAAAACGCTCTCTGCCATCTTAAGTCGCGGCAGGGTTTGTAAAATCGCGTCCCGTGTTCCCACACACTTCGGGTGACCCTGTACGAATTTTCTTTGTTCTTTTTCAATTTACAGGTTCGACTTCGCTTGAACTCTGGGCTTGTCTTTTCTTGCGCCCACTTGCCCATCAGCTCACCTATTTCATCGTTGGCCGGGGGTAATTCAATGGCAAGGACGCTTTTTTCTGAGTTGTTTTTGCCAGCGTATAATCTGTTTCGAGGGCTCTGGTTTTGGCGCAAAAATGTCGGAATACTGCCGGTTTATTGTTGTTGCCAATTGGACGTGAACGAGCATATGATTCTTTGATGGACAGACTTCGGCCAGTCATTTTCGCACGAATTAAAATTTCGTGGTCCTGCAGATGAAGGCTGACAAGGAAAATTTTCTGATGTCTCCGTGGAAAGAAAGCCAACAGTTGTTGAAAATTCGCCTGCCTCCGCGCCCCGACTCTGCAACGGCTTTTCGATCTTTGAACAACCCCCGCTCAATGTTTCGGCCACTCTAGCAGGATGCCACAAAGCTGACAAAAGCTTATGTGCCGTTCTCCTCGCGATTTCCAAAAAAACGGCGCTTTGTCCAACAAAAAAAAAAACGTTCAACAAAAATGCCCGAATTTGTACGCGTGTGAAATTGATTGCCACTTGTTGTGGATTATTGGCCAAATAGCGTTAGAACGATTGCACCGCGAGTGTGCCGGGTTCCCGTTGAAATTTTCTATTTTTCCATCCCGGAAGGTGGAAATAACCTCAAAAATGATGGCGAGTCAACTTCACGTTGTGGTTTTTGATATTCAAAACTCCTGCATCGCAGTACTCAAGTCAAAATCGGGGGTGGAAATAACCTCGGGGTGGATATTATTAAAAAAAAATTTAGATAGGTAAAATAATAAAACACCCGGCCGGGGGTGGAAATAACCTCAAAAATTTCCTGACCTGATCCTGGATGTTTCTTTCTGACATGGTTTGAATGTGCGCAGACCAAACCGCCTCGTCGATAAGTAATGTGGGGGAATCAATGCGTCCATGTATAGTGCTGGGTTTGTTGGATACCTGCCTTCGGAAGTAAAACAAAAGGCACGAAACTAAAATACGACTCCTTCCATGCCATCTGTGCCCCATCCGGTCAGCCCGAATGGCTTTTTTCATGATGGATTTTCGATCTTTGCTTCTCAGTTGTGCATACATTTCAAACTTGCATCTCTTTTCTGGTGGGTGGGGTGGGGTGGGCGATAGCTGTTGCCTTCTTGAACTGGATGCTGCCTCCCCAGCTCTTTAACGTGATTTCCCCAGCATTCCACAATTTTTGTGAAAACGTAACGCAGTAGACCGAAAAAATGGAAGAAAAAATCAGAAAATGGGTCTCTCCGGTCCAAGGTTCCATCGGACAAAAACTGTCAAGTTCTGGCACAAAAAAACTGTCAAGTTCTGGCAAACTGGGATTCAAAACCCGCTGCCATCATGGAAGCTCGTCCATGAAAGCCGATGTGGCAGCAACACTGTGTTTTCTTCTTCTTCTTCTTTCGTTTTCAGGTGCACCAGCTGACTCGGAGACCCGTCGTCTCCACAACCTGACAATTGAGAGCAATGCCTCCATGGATATTGGTCAGCTATTGATCTCTCTGCTTCACGCCTGGAATTTGGATACTGACCTGGACAGAGTGTGCGAGAGCAAACTTGGTCTCCTGAAACCCACCAGACCTGTCTGCTTTGGAGCTCTATCTCGTGGAGGTTCGTTCGTTTGGAAAAAATGGTGTGCAGTGCCGAGTAAAAATCTTAAACCACAAGCTCCTGCTGTTCTTTCAATCTTTCTGAGAAAACTGAGAAATGTGATAACTATTTATTTCAGATTAAAAAAAGGATTTTGCTGAGTGTAAATTGTGAAATCACTAATGGGCAACCAACACGATGGATTCAAGGTTTCCCTGAAATAATGAAATGCCACCATTTGTGGCACAAATAATTTACTCGACGCTGTTGGTATGGATGTCCATTTTGAGACGTGACTCTCCCATTTGGCTTTTGGAAAATGCCGAAGAAGACGAGTTTACAGGGGGGTTGTGAGCTGGCCTGCATGCGGACTAACAAGAACGCCAGTCCTGCTGGGATATAAAGGTAGAAATGTGTGCCACCCTGTTGCACCCAACTTCAGGAAAAGGTGTTCATTTTTTTTCCGGACATGCCCAACCACTCTTTGTGAATGAAATATAAAATTTTTGTTTGCGACGGCAACTTTCAGTTAACTACAGGGTTCCCAGGTGAACCTTGACACCTGGAAAAAACTTGATTTCCACAAAATGCACTTCGAAACTTAAAAAAAAACAACCTTGAGTTTGACCATTTTTCGTTGAAACAAAAACCTTGAAAATTGACATCCTGCAGTATTCAGAGAACCTGTTTTTGTCAGATAGCTCTGTCCTTTGGAGGATTCCGTTTCCCAAACCCCCTGCCAGGAGCTCAATCACTTGGAACCCTGCTGGGGGTGCCACCCCAGACACCACTTTTGCAGCCTACAACCACTGAGGTGCTCATGAGTGTACTTTCTGACAATTAAGAAAAACCTCCTTTAACCTTGGAACCCTTGGTAAAAAGCCTCGAAGATGGTTTTCCACAATTGCTTGGAACCCGGTGACTCCCAGCATGTTCCTGAGCTTGGTCCGAATTGTTCTGGGCATTCGTCCACTTCTGACAGGTGTTTGTTGTTGGATTGGATGCCCAATATTTCCAAAAATAATCTCAAAAGAGCTCGGCCTAATATTCCACCATCTACTGCTGGTAGTTTTGGCCAACTACTGAGCTTCAGTTTTTTGCGAGTTAATTGTCATTTTTGCAGTAATTCTGCAAAAAACGTACGACTCGGGAGGTATATGAGTCTAATTCTTTTCCTCGTCTAGGTTGCATGACCTTGTTGCTGCCAACGTGGACACCGGATGTAAAACCAGCCGTGTCGAAGACGAGACCACCTCGTCCACCTCCCTTAACAGCACCAGATCCGGCTGCAGTGTCGGAGACCAGAACGAGAATCTTTACTTCGATTGGTCATTGGGAATTGTCATCGACAATTACGACCACCCATCTGCTGGCTATTGTCTCCCTGGCCAACACCTTGATGGCAATCAACAATGCGACATTTGTAGACGAACAAGAGAAGAGGAGGAAACTACTCAGGTATGTGATTTGAATTTAAAAATGCGAATCAAAATGGGGCAGTGAAGTGGTTGGAAAAAATTGAATAAAATAAAAATCACAGCTCTGCAAAAATATCATTAAAATTCTTTGCATGTTAGAAGACCTTTGGTGCCATCTTGGGACAGACTGACGGGACAGTTCCAAGGGTAAAGCAAACAACAAGCCGAGTTTCACATGGTGGTGGAGTGATAGCCGATAGGTCCAGGGGATTTTCACTCTGGAGGAAGGTTTGCGAGGAAATTGCAGGGTTTTCTTGATTTTTGTAGACAGCTAGCATCATGCGATCCTGCTGGCCATTTTGGAAATCATGATTTGAACCCCGAACTTTACACCGAAGTGAAACTACCCTGAACTCTCTCTCTCTCTCTGCCACAGGAGAATCTCCCTTTCCGAAGCCTGGCACGAAAGGTTTATGGTTTCAACACGAATGGACGTGTCTTGACCCTAAATTGCAACCCTTAAAGAATCAGCACTCGAACTCTTTTCCGGGTGTTAAATCATTCACATGGCCCAGTCATAAAACATCTGCAGTCCTTCGTGTGCAACCTGCTTGAATTCTTTTGAAGTTTCAAAGTAAGTAGTGTCACATTTATGCACGCACACAACAATCATGCAACGGCTTGGGGGGAGCTGCAAGCAAAGCATCAATTGTCCAGCACTGCCTCAGGCCCAGCAAAATATGTGGAACTTCTTAGGAGCCCACATGTGTCACTACATCAAATCAAGGCAGCCAGGCTTTTTTGCATCGCTTCCAAGCGAACCTTTGCATCTGCACAATTGTGTAACTTTTGCCTCACCTTAGATTTTCATCGGGGCACCACTTGTCCTGAAATAATGTGGACCAATTGTCACAACCAAAAGATGTCACTAAAAAGGACTCCTTCCACCTCAGTTGATCCATTTGCACCCCCTCAATTTCTGTTTTGCAGTGGGGCACATTTAGCTGTTTCTGAATTCCAGAATACTCCAATTGTTGGACTTTTCACAGGAAACTCAATGGAAAATATCCTTGTTTGATACTTCTTTCTCCTGCCACGGCAGCCTTTTCAGAAATGTAGTTTGGCAGCGTATGAAATACAATACGGCGTGCTCGTACACAATCGGCCGATTTCCGAAACGAGGATTGATCGGAGGATCGCTGCGATCCGCGGATCGACGGATGGTGAGCTGATTGACCACAAGCATTTGATTCACATTGATACTGCAAATGACAAGGTCAACCATATCACCACTCGTCGATCTGCGTATCGAGGTGACCCGCAGATTAATTTTCGTTTTTGAAATCGGCCGAACATTGTGTGCAGGTCAGTTTAATAAATTAATGATTCTGCCTGAATAGATGCCACACTTGCTGATAAAACCATTCAAGTGGTACCCTCGTTTCGAGCAAACTTGGAGTTTTTCTCACGAATTTGCACCCATGCAGTTCCACAACCAAAGTAAAGTTTGGTTGGATCATGAATGACAGTTTTGGAATCGCTTGTTAATATCTTTTCCAGGAGGTCGTCAAAGCATGCTGATGGACCCGACACGAACATTGAAGAGTCTTTTGCATCACAGCAAGCTCAGATAAAACAAGGATGGAGTCTGCTTGCTACGCTGCATTGTGTTCTCCTGCCAGATAGGGCACTTTCAGCAGGTGCTCAGAATTCCAGCCAATACAGGTGGAAATGCTGGCACGGAGGTGGCAGGATAGATGTCTTGAGGTAAAATGTTTTCCAAACCTGTTTCTTCAACTTCTCCGACAATTTTTTTTTCATTTTTTTTCAAGCATGATACCGCTAGGACATACCTAGTGAACACACTCATTGATGAAAACACATTCCAAAATTCTCACGTCGTATATTTCAACGGAAAATTTACATGTACTCGTATTATTATGACAATAATGGATGCAGGTATAGTGGCGACAGAATTACTTCACTCATGCATGCAAAAGGGATTTTTTGTCAGCTTACTGAACCAGCATTGCTCTGTCACAAAGTGCCATGTTGGAGGGAGGGAGAAAACCCAGCCCGAATGCTACTTGAAAATCCCTCCGTGCGGCCCATAAGAGCTGCAGATAGGAACGATATGTTTTTGGATATCCTTCTACCAAAATCCTTCCATCTGGTTCCAGCCACAACCCAGGAGCGGGATTAAAGATACCCATAATAACCGAAAATGCAACCCGACACTTTAATCGTTGTTTGTTGCAATCTGTTTCCACTGTCTATCTGAAACCAGTGGTGTTATGGAGGCCATAACCTGATGCGGAGTATGGTCTACGAAATATATCAGCAGACACAGTATGGCCTGAATAGAAAAATTGCCCAATGCTTTTGCATTGGGAGAATGGGTTGGTCAATTTTATTTCCATTGGGCATATGGCCAGAGTAAGGCCTAGCAAAGTTTACCACACCACCAGTGGCTGAAACACTGAGTCCAGCCATGGCTACATAGCAAGCATGTTACCTTTATTGCAAGGGTTGCAAAATATCTTTTGTTTTTTAATGAATTACTTAAATTGCTCAGCATAGCTTGAAGCACTGCTTGTGTGACTTTGAAACGTTTGGCTTAGTGGGTCTTGCTCAGGATGTTGTATCTGTTCATGGGATTTAAAAAGACTAGGTTTGAGAAAAATTCATTTTTATTTTTTATTCATTAGGTTTGAGAAAAAGGTTTGAGAAAAATTCATTTCCTTCTTTCGTGCTTACTTCATACCATACCTGTTTATTTTATTGCACCGTCATGTTCCGGTAGTTTTTTTTGTCCTAGCATATCATTTTTATTAATTTCTTTGAAAAAAATTGCTCCGAAGCTTGCGGAGGGCATTGTAATATGGCAGGTTACCAGCTCCACCAATCTGTCTTTTCATTTCTTTATATATCATTGCAGCTTATTTTTGTTATGGCATCTAACTTCTGCTGCAGCGTCTCTTTTTTTCAGTTCTGACCAAGTGTTCAGACTAGCAGACCCAACTCCAAATTTTAACTTTGTCTCCTTTGTAAGCTGTGCTATAATTCAATTAACCTTCGCCTTTTGTAATAATTATAGGTGCGGGAGGCTGCACAAGCCCTTCTCTTGGCTGAACTCGGTCGCATGAAACAGAAGGGTCGCAAAGCTCTTGTCGACGAGTGGTCTCCGTTCCTCCCCAACTACGGGGATCCATTCCAGGGTACCATCCCCGGCATACCCGGAGGTGGAGTCGGTGGTGGTGGCGGTGGGCAGTGAGCACGACACCCCGACTTCCACCTCGGACAGTTCTCCATCCAGCTTGGGAGCTGGTGGTGGTGGGGGTAGTCATAAGAACAGTTTGAGTCAACAGGGTCACCATGATCATGATGATGTTGATGAAGATGAAGAAGATGGGGGTTAGTTTCGTTAAACTTTTTTTAATGTGTGAACAATTCTGGGGTTAATTTCAGCACGAGCACCACCAACGGGCAAATCAGACATGTTGAAACAGAATGCTGGTTTACCTGATGAAGCTCCACGCTGTGGGAGCGAGATGTCGCACTTTGTTGCAATTTTCGAACGTTTTTGACTGTGAGTTTTATTTATTCGGTATCAACATGTCTAATTCTGGGGTTTGATTCCTCAGCTTGGTACCGATGGTTCGAGATGAGAAAAACTCAACACTAGACATCGCAGTTCCCAATTTGCAACAGGGCTTAAATTGAGCGGGCTCCCTCTCAGAGCCGGCCGCCCCTGGGGGCGACGGCTCCCAGAGCCGGCTGCCCTTTTTCTTTTGAGAGGTGGCAGCCCTTGCTCCCATGTGCATTTCGCCACCTTTCGGTAATTTGAATACTGTAAGAAACCAGAAGAGGAAGGAAGAATAGAATGAAGGAATGTATTCTTTAATTTTTCGGGGGGGACCCCACATCAATTTGAAATACGACATAAAATGTCCGACAACCGAAGGGCCCAAAAGCCCTTTTCAAATTTCTCTTGCCCTTTTCAAATGTCGGGAGCCGGCCGTTTTTAATTTACAATTTAAGCACTGATTTGCAATGACTGAAGTTACTTACAGTCATGAGAGTTATCAAGCTTTTGCTGCAACACGGTACTTGTTGATTCCATCTGCAAAAGAAGAAATACGTAAAAAGTTTCAGGGGCTGCTCTTCAAATGGAATCGTGGTTTTTTTTTCTTTCATCGTCACAATGCAGAAACACTGATTTTGATTTAATTTGGTTTAAGATGTTTAATTTGGTTCAATGGTTTAATTTTGGTTTACCAAAATATTGACCACCAAATAACCATACCAAACCAATAATAATCATAAAAATAATAACCAAACCAATATAGACCACCAAAATATTGACACAATTGTCATGGTTTGGGTGGAAAAGTCAATTGCCAGTTTGAATGGTAGCTGACTTTTGTCCTTGTCGAGTCTCTAATCTTAATCCTACATTTCTAGAGCACGCTCTGAAAAGGCCATCAAGTGCTGCCATCACACGCAGGCAACAAGCGACTGCAATTGTCCTGCTTGGTGTTGTTGGTGCTGAATTTGGCCAGGAAGGTGTAGGACCACATCAGCGGAGGAGGAGTGTGGATGGGCTGGATGCAAACCTCATTCGGTTAACAAGTAAGTTCGCAATCATTCTTGTTTCATCACACCAATCGTCAGTTCTCTTTGCGGCGGAGAGATGTATTGTTGTGCTCCAGTTAAATTTCACCCCAGGCAAAAATGAATCCTGCATCCTTAGAAAAAAGAAATATTTCATGAAAATCCTGCCCTCTGATTTTACCCAAGACACCATTCAGACTGTCATGGCCAATCCGGCCGACTTGATCACACATCAGTAGCCAGGCATGTCCATCATGACAATGATTTTTGTCCTGAACACCAAGGCTGCTTATACTGTGCAAGTCGGTGAAGTCTCGCAAACGACACTGATGCCATTTTTCTTTATGTGCACTGGTGACAGCAAAAGCTCTCCCTTGACCTTCTTTCTGCTCACTTGGATGCAATTTGACTGCTTGTCGGCAATAAAAAAGACGAGCCATGACAATGGCATGTTCTCGCATGTTTTTGCCGACTTTTGACTTGAAGTTTCACGTTCATGTTTCAAAGCGGTACACAACTCAAGCTCTTTTCATTGTTCAGCTGACTTGATTGATTATACAGGGTCTTTCAAGCAACTTTGGACATAGGTGTCACCCACCCGCTGGTGCTTCTCTTGTGGACTAATCTGCAAGCAGGCAAGTAAACAAGAGCTTGCAGCCAATGAGATTGCAAGGGGGCGTGGTCAAATGTCAATCACCGGTGCATGATTGGCTTCCCAGTTTTTGAAGGATGCAACCGCACTCGCCCAGAGGCCAGTTGTGCTAGACTCATATGTCCAGCGATGCATGAAAAACCCGGTATACCTGAACTTTTTCATGCATCATTGACTTTCCCATTTTTCTGTTTCTCTTTCTCTCCCTATCCAGGCCGAGCGTTGATGTACCTCATCCTTGCTCCACCATCTTCGAAGTTACCACCCCACACGCCACTAAGAAGGGCTGCTGTGGATCTGATTGGTCGTGGTTTTACGGTTTGGGAACCATATTTGGATGTCGCTCGTGTCCTGCTTGCTCTGCTAGAACTGTGCTGCAATGGAGATCAACTTGTGCCAAGGTAAATTTGATCATCTATTACGACTTGGTTTGGGAACTCCCCACCGAAAAAAAACTGGAATTACTGGCAAAAATTGTAATGGTAGTTTTCAAAATCAAAATAGGCTGGAAAAATTTTATGAGAAAGTGGATTTCTTTTTCATTTTTGTGAAAAGGTAAAAAATTATTGGTTTGTGATTTGAAAAAAGTGGCATTTTCAATTTTTTTCTTCTTGAAATAGTTTATAAAAATTGATCACCCATTTGTTCCTATTTGTTAGGTTTCCAGTTTCCATCCCACATATCGGTGCAATTCCTCAGCCATTGTGCATAGTTTTTGCAATGACGGAAGAATAATGTAGGTAACGTGTCGATTTTCTGTACCAAGCAGCAAAATGTTTTCACAAAAAACAAATGGCTTTTAGGGTCGTCACTTCAATGTTTCTCATGCTTAAATTCTCTGGACTGAAAAAGACAGTTGCATCATTTTTCTTGCCTTAGGAGTACGTGTGTTCAACACACCATTTTTACTTATTTCGCTAGCATGCAATATGCATTGCCACTTACACCAGAAGCCGACTCTTGCCGAACAGCACGCCACACTCTGACTCTGATAGCAACGTCCCGAGCGGCAGCATTCATTACGACAATGGCACGAGAAGTAAGGAATCATTTTGTTTTCTCACTTTTGCTTTTGTATCCCTCTCTTCCATTTGTGTGCGTGAGTGCATGAGTAAGGTAGGGTTCATAGGCAAAACTTGAATCCTGAAGCATGGAAAAAAGACTTTGAATTGCAAACGTGGACCTTCAAACATGGACGAATTTGACGATTTTTCGTAAAAACATTGAAGAGTAGTGACATCTGATAGCATTCTGAGAACCTGTTCTTGTTAAATAGCTTTGGCCGTTGCAGGGCCACGTCTACCAAAGCTCCTACCGGAAGCGGTGTCCCTTGAAA
>JASGXE010007743.1:0-17523 GCA_030068105.1 Sinentomon sp. SZTP_YWyxl
GTTTATGAAAATTTCATTTCTATGCACAACACCCTCAGGTGCCACTCAATAACCAATTCAATGGATAGATTTGTGTTATGAAAATTTCATTTCTATGCACAATGCTTATTCCAGTTGCATTGTTGGAAAAATGCATCCCTCTGTTGAATTGGTTATTGAGTGGCACCTGAGGGTGAGTTGCAATGGGGAATACGGCCGAGAATCTTTCTACTTCGCTGTGATGAAACTAACTTCTGAACGTTTCTAACGGAATACAGTATCGCACTAACTTTTCCACCGGAATTAGGTTTGCATTTCCAATACAATTCCTCTATCTGTCTGGTGAAGTCCTTGAACTCCGGGATGATCAAATCACGCTTCAGTGCTCGAGAAATCAAGATAATGTTGTCCTTTATCACACTGAAGTTACAAAAAGTGAAAATACGAAAAATCAAAAAGTTGTTGCCTGATGACAATAAAGTCAGCCAAAACCATTCAAAACCATTCAACAATTGAGAAATCTTGAAGGTCTGCCTAATCAGTCGAGGCCAATCCAATTTCAACAGGTCTTTTGATGCGTTTTCAAACCAAACACGATTATCATTGTATGTTTTCGGTGCATACACATTGCCATTGATTCAAAATGGCGCTTGGATTTGAAATGATTTCTTATGCGTAAAGATTTTTGCCGTAGAGTGTAGAAATTTCAACGAAAAATACAGTGCTCTCCGAAAATCCTTGGACGAATCCAAATCAGTGCATTGCGGTTTTGCTGCAATTCCCACACTGTCACCGATTACGCATGTGGAATAAGTCCATGCATAGGCCTAATGGTCCATGGTCAAAGAATTGGAATTTATATTTGTAATTTGCCATGTAAATGATGTTATGTTGCATACGGAGCTCATCAAAAGTCCTCCAACATAGGCGATATTTTAAAAGAACTGGCGAACACAGATCCCATCTAATTTCAACAGGCCTGCTTGGTGGCAACTTCACGCCTCACACGAGCGTCATGATGTTTTGCGGCGCATGCTGCAATTGATTTTAAATGGCGCCTGGGTTAATAATGAACTCCCATAATGAACTTTAGTGTATCATGCAGCATATGGGGGTAACAAACACAATTACAGGGACGTCAATTGTATGGTGCGTCGTACTGACAACAGTCTTTTCTGATACCTCGTCCAAAAAGTAGTGTTCTTTAGAACTCCTTTTTTCCGAGATCGGTCTCGGATTGAATGAGACTCCCTGGATCATCTAAAATTTTGATGTGTGTCATCTTTTCACGCACACCAGCCAGCGACCTCGTTGGCCTTTTTATACTGGTCGTTCGTCTAAATTCTTGTGCATTGTGTAAAATTTGACCAATTTTTTGGATGGATTATGCGCGATTTGTAAATATGTTTAATCATTGCTGTAAATTTTTCACACCCAGCGCCAACTCAATTGCCTGGTAGCTTTGCACAATTACACAATTACAATAATTCGAATTCAGTATTCTTAGAAGGTCCCTCGAATTTTTTCAAACCTTTTGAAAGTATCCCGATCGAGTTGCGTAACCTCTGGAACTGTGATGCCATCGCCTTCAACGTCCTTCTGCACTTTCGAAAGATTTTCCATCATTTGGGCCAGACGCGGATCTGTGCTTCGGAGGCCGGAGCTCCTCAAGCTCTGGAAGAAAAACAACATTTCCATATTTTCTTAAAGCGTTAGTTAACCCAACATCGTCTTGCCTTTTTGTCGTTTTTTTTTTCGCGGAACAGGTGTGTACTTTTCATCAAAAGCAATGCGATGTGAAATTTTCATAAATGCCCGTGCGACATTACCCAACTACAGAAATGTTCTGTGAAGAAAGTCGGACTTGCGGCCTGCAGAAATTAATGGACTTCCCTGAATTCTACCTCAAGGAATGACGCGAAAGGGGAAGCCGCGACTTTTCCATTATTATCGACCGCTATCATGAGCTGACAGCCATACGGCCGGTGGCTCGGCGCGGAGGCTCTATTGCCCAAGTCCCAAACACGGCAATATTATCTATCTGAATAGGTACTCCACTTAACAACGTTTGTATAACCCACATCACTCAAACCCACAGTAGAGTGGAAATGCCTAACTTTGCTGTATTTTATCTTATTATCCAACTATCTATAACTATCTAAGCTGGTTGTCTAATCATGCAGTTGTTTAGCATGCAGTCAAGTACAAAAAGGGTTTAAATATTTGACAAAAGTAAAATTGAATTCGAGCCTGAAATTAAGAAAAACAGATAAGACCCGATCCTCCGTCAGCTATATAATTAGCTTCTCTGCTGCCTTAAATCGGCCGTCTTAAATTGGTTGATGCGCTCTTTGTGACACTCGTTCTACGTAAATTGGAAGAGGATGCAAGAAATAATTGATCAAGCGAAAGTCGCAAAATCGACCAATGCGTTCCTTCGGACAATTCGTTGTATTTCACCATGGAAGAGGATGCAAAAATTTCTCAAAATGAAACTTACAGCCAAAAATTTTGCGATTGACACTTTTCCTGTTTCTTGCCCATCAAATATGTTGAACACGGCGTCTTCATCGCAGGATTCGTTAATTCTGGATAAAACGGTGATATTATGGAAAGATCAAGCAAATCACCTTCAAAAATCCACAAAACCTTTCTATAAAACCATTTTTCAAGAAACTGCGAAAAAGTGAAGCAGCATCACGTTGTTGGTCCCCGGTGTTTACACCAAGCACCAAGCAGCATTGTCGTAAAACGTTTACACCTGGGTGGGCTAATTTTTTGGTACCGGGGGGCAGGCTTCACATGTGAATTTGGTCCCCCCGCAGCGAAGAGATCATGAACGGCGTAAACGTTAACTCCAGGGATAAAGCTAATGCGGGGCAAATTTTTATCATTGGATTAGATGGGAAAAATTTGCCTCGCATTGACGTTACCTCTGGAGATAGCGTTACCTCCGTCATGATCCGCCGTAAGTGTTTTTCAATTTTCTCAAAAAGGAAAGCAGCGCCAACGACCAGAGTTGGGCACCAACAGCACTATCGTATAGCACCAACGTTTACACCTGGTTTCGTCCGGGGAGCAGTTTACAAACCCTGCCGCGACTTTAGATGGCAGGTCGGGGTCCCAAGCGAGCATAGATTTTTCCGAGAGAGTACAGGGTTAGGTAAGGTTCAGATTGCTTTAGGTAAGAAAAATCAATATTTTTTCTTGCGACTGAAGGGCCGCGATCGAGCATTCTTGCACAAAACGTTCTCTACCATCTAAAGTCGCGGCAGGGTTTGTAAAATCGCGTCCGGGGAGCTGGTACGGGGGCCAACCTCACGTACGTTATTTCTGTTATACGGTTAAAGGCAGAAACTTGTCGCCAGTTGAATCAGCATGGCCTGTTGAGCAATTATGCGAATGCAAAAAACTGGTTACACGTCTTGGGGGGACGTACCTGGTTCGATTGCACTTTAGTTCGAATGGCGTTTAGCCCAAAAAGTCGAACTTAAACCATTCCATCTTAAACCATTCGGACCAAGCACCGTTCGGAAAAAAAACGAACTTAAACTCAATCGAAACAAACGCCATTCGGACGAAAATGCATTCGGCATAAAATCCATTCGACCCAAATCGTATACAAAGGCAAAAGTCCAAATTCTCATAGGAGAAATCTTCTGACAGAGGGGCCATGTTATTTCTACAGGACTTGACGCAACTTCACGCCTTACACGAATGTCATGAAGATTTGCGGCGCATGTTGCCATTGATTCCAGCAAATGGCGCCTGATTTAATAGTGAACTCCTGTAGATAGAACGAAGAATTTTGGTAAGGAGTACAAAATCTCATTATACGATAAGAGGCCGTGAAGTGATGTTCCGAATTTGGAACAATAAAGCATAGATGAATATGGTTCCGACAAAATGTGCTTATCGGCTACCTTGCGTTGTGCTAATCAAAAAAGGTAGACACCATTTTGTTCCTGAGGGACTTGGTTTTAGAGATTTCGAGCGTTATTTATAGTGCTAAAATATGTTGTAGTTTTACGTCTCTAATGCCCAGTTCTTCTAAAACTGATCAGATTGGAAATGATCTCAGATCAGATTTTGTTCGGAGATCAAAATCTGAGATCATTTCCAATTTGATCCGTTTTAGAAGAACTCGGCATTAGAGACGTAAAACTACAACATATTTTAGCAGTGTATTCACAAAAAAGAAAAAGCCCGAAATCTCGAAACCAAGTCCCCCAAGAAAAGAATGGTGTCCATCCTTTTTTGTCAGCACGACCAAAGGAAGCCGACGGGCACATTTGGTCGTGACCTTTACAGGACACCAGTGGCGTCGCCAGGGGGGGCTTCAGCCCCCTCAACTATCTGTGAACAAGTGTGAAGCCCCTCCAAACGAAAACCGAAAATGAATAAAAAAATTTTTTGCTGTCTGTTCAATGCTGCATGTTGGTATTCTTTTCAGAAAAAGTGTGCTTTTCCGAGATTATCGTCCGGCTGTCAATTTCACTATTCCCAGGAAAAGGATACATGGAATCATAAAAGATGGTACAAGTCCACCATGGCGCAAATGTCACATCTGCCTGGAGAATGGACGTCACCGCCAAGAGGTTGAAATCGATGGGTTTACTGCCTTACTGGGTTTCATCCGAACAGCGACCGGCCCTAGAGATGGCAGAGAGAATGGATTTTCTGCGCATCAAAAAATCCCTTTTCCGGCTTGCCCCAAACCTAAATCTAAGATGCCTAATAGCTTCAGGCTGTTTTGAGTTATCATGTCATACCTATATCCGGTCAGGCTCGATTGACCATGCCACTTTTCAGGAGAAATTGTGTCAAAAATGGCTTGAGATGCCATCTGAGGAACTCAAATTTGTCATAATGCGTCAGCTTTTGGGGGACTCTGTCCCCCAAACCACCTGCCGGGGGCTCCGCCCCCAGGACCCCTACTGGGGGCGGCTGCCCCCCAGACCCCCCGCGCGTAGCCATAAATGATGAAGTTGAACAGCTTAGACCGCCATTGCAAAATTACGTAGTTCAAGGAGACTCCCGCCAGAGCGCAGGTCGTTCGAAACAAGACGGGAAAAGGAACAACTGAAGCTTTTGACGCTGAATCAGTGTCAAAAGAGATGAGCGCAATGTCAGAGTATTTATGACTCCCCCCAAACCCATCCAAGTCGAAGTTGCACTGTTGCGCTCTGAGCCTCCTCCACAGGCTCTGTTGACTCAGGTTGACTGTTGTGATTCTCAGAACGAAAGGTGCGGCTGCCTCTTCTTGCTCCCTCCATCATGTGTTGCCTGTGCCGCCCACTCGGTCAGTCTCCAAGGTGTGTTCGTCGTGCTCTGCCTGCTCGCTGTCACCAGTCTGTCGTTCGAGTTTCTGCGTTTTTCTGCTGCTTTGTATCCTTGATGGTGGACAATCCGAGTCGAAATGCCTTCCTGTTTTGTGCCTGGCCGTTCCTGGGCATGTGATCAGTCGCTGTCCAAAATCAGTTTTTTTCGACCTCCAAAAAGTCCTCAACTTTTTGAGAAATGACAAAAAGCAATTCCTCGCAAAGATTTTGCCCTTTCGAACAAATCGTTCATTTGCGAGAAGCACTTTTCATCAAGTTAAGAAAAGTGATCAATTTGTTGTTGATGGCGAAAAAGTTGAACTGCCGCGAGGCAAGCCAAAACTGGCAACAGACGCAGTGCCGCATGTGTTTCCTGTGTAGGCTAATGTAGTTAGGGGGCCTACCATCTGAAGGAGACGAGGGACTTGGCCACCAAGCCCCCTTCCAACAAGTACAACTGGGTATAACCTGGCCCAATCGTGTGAACCTTGTCTTTTGCCACTAAACAGCTCTTATTTGAAATTAAAAATGGTACAAATGACAATGAATGCGCAAATGACAATGCGCAATGTGCATGACTCCAAAGTCAAATTTGAGCCCAAGGTATCTGTTTTTTGCGCATCGTTGCATTTTGTGATGATAAATCCATGGGCCATGGCAATCAATATCAAATTCCACCACACAATGCAAAACTCTTGCAAAATCTTGCTGAAAAAGTGCATAAATATGTTTGTAGGTATCAAGAAAAGATACAGAGAATGGGCACGAAAAAGCACTCAAAATATTTTGCAACAAAAAATGCTTGGAAAATGTTGCATGGTCATGGGTGGAAAAATATTTATCCTTTTGGTGCACAAGTGTCCTTTTGTTTTTGGAAAATTTGGGGCAATTTGGGAATTTTTTTGGCAATTTGGGGAGATTCCAAAAGCTACTTGTGGGCACATTGGTGGAAATTTGTAGGCTGGACAGCAAGGCCAACTGATAATGCCATTTCGTGAGCACACTGGCTCACGTGAGCACACTGGCAGGCTTGGTGAGTTTTGACCCGAAAAGAGCTCCCACAAAGCTCCAAGTGGGAGCCCTGCAGGAACGCTTTTGCATATAGTTTTCCAATTGTGGGAGGGAACGCAAAGGGTTCAGGTCATGTGGGAGTTGCGCTCCCACACCCTCAGGGCGGGCAGGAGCTCACGCTTCCAGAGCTCCCACACACTTGGAGCACTGCGGAAAGTAATTCAGGTTAGCCGAACTCACTGATGGTATATAGAAATTTTTACATTTTTGTGTTAGTTTTTTTTCTCTTTGACGCAGACGATTCAAGATAATCGATTTCCGCGAGAAAATTGCACTTGCATGTTTGTTATTGTTTCCACTTTCCAAAAATATAAATTTTGTGAAAATCGGTCGGATAGTTTTCAAGATAATGACAAAAATGTAAAGTCTACTCCGAGAAAACTCTATCTGCAGCGTGCGAAAAGGAACAAAGCGGCCAGCGTGTTGCGATGCTAGCGACAATGCGCGGCCAAACACAGGCAACTCGGCGACCACCGAAGCTGTTCAACTTCATCATTTATGGCTCTGCCCCGCGCTTGGGGCTGCGCCCCCCAGCCCCCCCCCACTACAAAAATCCTGGCGACGCCACTGCAGGACACCCTGTAAAAGGTCAAGAAACGTAAGCTGAACTTACGTGATCTCAGACGAACTGCGACTCTTGGAATCTCCAATGGATCCTTCTTCTGCTACGGAGGAATTGATCATCTTTCCATACGATAAACTTCTCTGGAATGTTTTGATAGTCAAGGGCAAACCAAATTAACGAGGGAAATCCAAAACAGGGAGGGACAATCCAGATCCCAGGTCTGGATAGGACAATCCAGACCCCAGGTCTAGATGGGACAATCCAGGCCAATCCAGGCCCCATCGGGTATGGATTGTCTCCTGTCTGATGCTCTGGATTGTCTCCTGTCTGTTGCGAATAAATGGGGGACGATCAAGAACCTGCAAGGCATCAAAAGGGGACAATCTTTCCATTCTTTGGTGATGGATGGAAAGTACTGGGTGGTCAATGTTTTGTATATTTGGCTTTTTTCTCTGCTTGGTTTTCTTCACTCAAATGAGAGAGCCCCGGCAACCCACTTTTGATCCGAACGTTGGATGAGGTGAGGGTGAGGTTTAGTTACGGTAAGTTACGTTAGCTTTGGGTTAGGTATTTGGCATTCTGCGAAAAAATCCTTCGGAGAGTGGGGAAAATATCAATGTCGGTCTCCACATAGGTACAGTACGTCGCAAAAAACCTGTTACATACACAGGGGGAATGGAAGATGATGATTTCCATTTGCAAAATACTTGTTACACATATTGGCTTAGATGGGACAACCAGCGAACAAGAATCACTATGCGGTCAAGAACTACACTGTTAAATTTGTCCCATCTAAGCCAATATATGTTACAAGTATTTTGCAAAAGGAAATCACCTTCTTCCATTACGTCTCCATATATGTAACAAGTATTTTGCAAATGGAAATCATCATCTCCCATTCCCCATGTATATGTATCTAATGGGTTCTTTTGCAAACACGGTTTTTTCAGTTTATTGTTGCCTCCGTAAATAATAATGTACTTCGTTATAACAAATGTTAAAAGTGAGACATTTTTATTTCTGTTGCAAGTAGAGTTTTTCAAGTTGTATTTTTGTCCCATTTGTTTGCGTGTGTTGCTGGCCTATTTACTCCGTATGCTGTGCATACATTCATGTTTTCACCCTCTATCGTATGCGATGGAATCAGTGCTTAAATTGAGCCGGCTCCCTCCGGCTCTCAGAGCCGGCCGTCCCTCGAGGCGCCGGCTCTCAGAGCCGGCTGCCCTTTTTCTCGGGAGAGGTGGAAGCCCTTTCAATGGGAGCCGGCCGCAACCGGCGCGGTTTTTTTTTCCGCGCGGCCCTTTTTCACAATTTATTGCAAAAACGTTTCTGATTTTTTTATGGAAATAAAAATCATATTTTTTGTCCAAATGAACGCGTGATGGACTTGTTGCCAATTTGCCTTTGCACATGATGACTCTGTTCTTGTTTGGATGAGGCAGGGATCAGGGAAGCCTGACCGGAAGCCCTTCTCTTTCAGCGAACAATGCACAAAGCAGTCACTGCTGTGGTGATGCCAAACGGCGACGCGACCGCACGCTGTGAATCGGAGAGGGCGAGAAGCGAAGCATATCATGGAGGTTGGAGAATGGAGATGAGAAGAGGAGTGGACCACCGTGGAACGGGCCGGGCAACGCACCCTCCGGCCTCGTGCATTCGTTTTGTCAGCACCTAATTATCCACACGATCAGCGGAGAGATCTGCATCGGGTTTACCCCACCCGCAGCGGAGAGATCTGCATCGGGTTTACCCCACCCGATGGTGATAGTTCCGGGTGTTTGGCGTTTTTGGAGAGATCTCCTCGCATTGCACCCGATGGTTTTGTTTCGGAAGTTTTTAAAGTTATCGATATTCAAAAACACCCGATGCGTTGAAAATCGGAGAGATCTCCTCCTTTTTCTGCATTACTTCCGGAAGTTTACAAAACACCCGAAGCTCTGGAGCGTTGAAAAAAGTCTTATTTTTCACCCGTCGATAGGCATGGGTAGAAGTTGTGGGTATTTTGACCCGTCCCTGCCTCTTGTCTGTCTTGTTGCTATGACAGCCTCGTCCTTCTTGTATATCTCCCGAGGCTCCTTTGCTTGTCGGAGGATGTTGTTATTGGCGTGAGGAGCTGTTTGATTTCGAGGCTTGATTTAAACGTGCAGGAGAGAATGGACATATAACCGGTGAAAAACGGATTACAAACTGAAAAATCTGCTGAAGCGCAGAAAATAATTAGCGATGATGGATTTTGCGGTCTAAAATGTTTTGGAAGATGCAGAGGATGTGGCAGATGTGCGTTTTTGTGCCGGAAACGTGCCTGCGGAAAGAGATTACATCGTGTATGCTTGGGTCAACCCGATGGCGATATACGACGACATTCATTTCAAGGAGCGGTTTGGGTTCCGTAAAGAATCTGTTCAAGCTTTGGTAGCCTTGGTTGAAAGGAAACTGGGCCACCAAAAGAGCCAACCATCCCCTTCATGTCGGGACTGAAATGCAAGTGTTGTGCACATTGCGAATTCTTCGCGTTGGAATATTTCAACGGGTGGGAGGAGACCTTCTTGGCTTGCATCGAACAACTGCAAGAAGAATTTTCCACCGAGTAGTTCGGGCAATTGCGGGCCTGAAACGCCAATATATTCGTTTTCCTCATAACCCAGACGAGGCATCCAACCACCAAATTACAATTCTTCCATAGAGTACACATATGCCTGGAATTATAGGTGCCATCGATTGCACGGACGTGCCAATTATCTGCCCACCTGGCTCCAAGGCTGAAACCTTCCGCAACAGAAAGGGATGGTTCTCCCTGAATGTGCAGATGATCTGCGATTCCCATACCAAGTCTCAAGATCGTTTCACGTTGGGCCGGATCAACTCATGATTCCACAATATGGAATTTGTGTCATTGTGCTGTCAATGGGAACTTGCCAGGGATACTTGTTGCAGATGGAGGCCACATGCTTGCACTTCTTACATGTTGACACCTGTCCAGAATCCTGGAACACAAGCCGAGCGAAACTACAACCAAGTTCATGCCAGCACACGAAATTGTGTGGAGCGATAACCAATGGAATAATTAAGCAAAGGTTCATGATTTTGGCTAGAGGAATGCGGTTCTGGCCCCGTAAATGTGCCAATGTGGTAGTAGCTTGCGCAGTCCTATACAATTTTGGCATCCAGAGAGGGGATCAGTTGCGTTGCAATCACGATCAATTGCATCCTTGTACGTTTTCATGAGCTCCAGGAAGTGCAACTTGTCCTGACCAGACATGTTTTTCCTGCGCGAGGCCAGTCCATTTGGTTTGGACATATGCTCGCTCATCTTTGCTCCTGGGAAACAACTATCCGGTTTCTTTAAATTGAAGGACTTCCACCTTGCTTGATTGCAACTCTGAACTCCACTGAGTTGATCCTCGGTGGAAGCCGTGGGTGCGCACTTCCTTCTTCAACCTGTTTGCGTGACGGCCAAAATTGGAATAACCAATCACGTTTCGCTGTCTGTTTGATGTGACGTCTGCTATGGGAATCATCCAATAAGAACGCGCTGCGTAAACACCCGTTGCTCTGTCTAAATGAGATCTCTCCAAACGTGTTATACCCGCAGTTGTGGGTTTTGTTTCGGGTAAAAGAATCGGGTGCGAAAACACCGTGAACGTTACCCGCAGGAGATCTCTCCGACTTCGGAAAACCTTATGGTATCTCCGCAGTTGTTGGTGTTATGAGCATCGGGTAATTTGAGCACCGGGTGCAAAACACCCAGAAGGAGATCTCTCCGCTGCCGATGGTGATAGTTCCGGGTATTTGGCGTTTTTGGAGAGATCTCCTCGCATTGCACCCGATGGTTTTGTTTCGGAAGTTTTTAAAGTTATCGATATTCAAAAACACCCGATGCGTTGAAAATCGGAGAGATCTCCTCCTTTTTCTGCATTACTTCCGGAAGTTTACAAAACACCCGATGCTCTGGAGCGTTGAAAAAAGTCTGATTTTTCACCCGTCGACAGCCATGGGTAGAAGTTTATGGGTATTTTGACCCGTCCCCGCCTCTTGTCTGTCTTGTTGCTATGACAGTCTCGTCCTTCTTGTATCTCCCGAGGCTCCTTTGCTTGTTGGAGGATGTTGTTATTGGCGAGAGGAGCTGTTTGATTTCGAGGCGGGACCGGTGACAGGGATAGAATGGGACAGAGGCAGAATGGGACTGATGCAGAATTATGGGACTGAGGCAGAATAATGGGACTGAGGCAGAATAATGGGACTGAGGCAGAATAATGGGACTGAGGCAGAATAATGGGACTGAGGCAGCATGAGACTGAGGCAGAATGGGACTGAGGCAGAATGGGACTGAGGCAGAATGGGACTGAGGCAGAATGGTACTGGGGCAGAAGTGGACAGAGGCCGACAAAAAAATCTGCCTCAGTCCCATTGTGCCTCAGTCCGTTCTATCCCAGTCCCCCGATCCTTCGAGGCTTGATTTATACGTGCAGGAGAGAGTGGACATGTAACCGGTGAAAAACGGTTTGCAAACTGAAAAATCTGCTGAAGCGCAGAAAAGAATCAGCGATGATGGATTTTGCGGTCGAAAATGTTTTGGCAGATGCAGAGGATGCAGCAGATGTGCTTTTTGTGCCGGAAACGTGCCTGCGGAAAGAGATTACATCGTGCATGCCAGGGTCAACCCGATGGCGATATACAACGACATTCATTTCAAGGAGCGGTTTGGGTTCCGAAAAGATTCTGTTCAAGCCTTGGTTGCCTTGGTTGAAAGGAATCTGGACCACCAAGAAGCCAACCATCCCCTTCATGTCGGGACTGAAATGCAAGTGTTGTGCACATTGCGAATTCTTCTCGTTGGAACATTTCAACGTGTGGGAGGAGACCTTCTTGGCTTGCATCGAACAACTACAGGAAGAATTTTCCACCGCCCAGACGAGGCATCCACCACCAAATTACAATTCTTCCAGAGCACCCGTATGCCTGGAATTATAGGTGCCATCTATTGCACGCACGTGCCATGATTGCACGCACATGCCTGGGGGCCCACCTGGCCCCCAGGCTGAAACTTTTGGAATAACCAATCACGTTTCGCTGTCTGTTTGATGTGACGTCTGCTATGGGAATCATCCAATGAGAACGCGGTGCGTAAACACCCGTTGCTCCGTCTGAATGAGATCTCTCCAAACTTGTTATACCCGCAGTTGTGGGTTTAGTTTCGGGTAAAAGAATCGGGTGCGAAAACACCGTGAACGTCACCCGCTGGAGATCTCTCGGACTTCGGAAAACCTTATGGTATCTCCGCAGTTGTTGGTATTATGAGCATCGGGTAATTTGAGCACCGGGTGCAAAACACCCAGAAGGAGATCTCTCCGCTGGATGTCCTCAATGGCCAATTTTTGTCAATTGGTATTTCGCCAATTTTTGTGTTGTGTTCATACGTGTACAAGTTGGAAGTCGGCATTTGCAATGAAGAAACACGCTATTGAATTTTGTGCAACATGATTGTTTATATCAAAATCGTGGATATTCAATTCGCAGGTCAAATGAATCGATATGCGTGCAGATGGTGCTTGCGACAAAAGCCATGGCACTTTTCTATCAAAAATTGCGAATTCTGAGCACCTCTCGAGGTTCCATTTTTCAAAATTTTTCCCCCTTCGGGGAGGGGACACCCCCTCCCCGAACCCCTCCCCCGGCGCTGCGCTTCGCGCAACGCATCGCCGGGAACGACATTGCCCTTTTTCTTGCACATTGCCCCGTTGGTGCCCCCATGTCCTGAAAAATTGATGCCCTTTTAGGCCCAAAAGCCCTTTTCAAATTCGTCTGCCCCTTTCAAAATGTATGGGAGCCGGCCGCTTTTTTTTTACAATTTAAGCACTGGATGGAATTAATGTACCTGTGTTCTGAAACATGTGTTTTTCCCATTTAACTGTTGCCTCCGAAACATTTTCCTTTCTTTTTACTCTTATACAAGCGGCAGAAATTAAAGTGCCGGATTTCAACAGAGCTTTCTGGGACTGTCCGATTTTGACCTCGGTTGAAAAGAGAATCTTTGATTTCTACAGCATGGAGGCTTTGCTAAAATCTGAACAGTCGCAATTTTTCACATCCATGAGTCCTTAATTCCGCCGCCACTGTACACTCTAAATTTGAGTTTTCCGAAGGAACACATTTTTTACGGAACCATCATCCGAAAAGAATTCACCTGTCTAAGTCCACGTTAGAAAGGTGTTTCATACGGAAGCCTCAAATTTAGCGTGTCCAATTTATTCCAATCGGCAATCATATCTCGATTTACTCACAGAAAATACAGGCTTCTTTTTTATTGATGACTTCTTGGCTGCAGATGATGATTCGGAACTGAATTTCTCAAACAGGGAATCCACAATGTTACTGATTTCGCCATTTCTGGAAATGAAATAAGAAAAAGGATTTGGTCGTATATACAGCACATTCCACTTGAAGATATGAGCTGAGAATGCTCACAGTGTGCTTAGGGGGTAACCAGAATTCCTGCAACAATGAAAAGCCGACAGAGAACTGGGCATTCGGCACAGAAATCAAAGTTTTTCTGGTTATTTAAATGGAAAAGTGAGAAGCATTCTCAGTTTTATATGTATATCTTCAAATGGAATGAGCTGTATAGTTAATGAGTGTTCACGTTGCTGCGCTCTTTAAGCGTCAATTAAATGAAAAGATATGTGTTGTGAAACTTTAATTTCTATGCTAACGCATATTCTGGAATCATGCACTTTCTTAAACACCCGACAGATGTAAGTTGTCGTGCAGTCTGTAAAAGACACTATGGGATCTGGCGCAATAAATATCAACTCACCAGGAAACGTGCGCTTTTTAAAATACACACAAAAAACCTATAGGCAGCATAATATCTTATCCCAGCTGGATTTGAACACATTTCCTACAAAATGTTGAACGCATACAACAGCTCCATGTGTATAGTGGCGGCGGAATTAATGTACCCATAGATGTGTTTTTCCCATCTAACTGTTGCCTCCGAAATTTTTTTTTCTTTTTATTCTTATGCAGGCCGTAGAAATTAGAGCGCCAAATTGCAACAAAGCGTTCTAGAGGTGTCAGATTTTGACCTCGGTTACAAAATATGATTTTCAATTTCTACAGCGTAGAGTTTTTGCCGAAATCTGAACGATCGCAATTTTTGCATATATGTATGAGTACATTAATTCCGTCGCCGCTATACGAACGTATACACGCGAACTTCGGGGCCGTTTTCCGGACAGAAAGGCGGACATCAAGCAGCAAGTTGACAACAAGAAATATGCGGACACAAACCAATAGGTTGGCAACAGACACTTACGGCGGTATTCCCCATTGCAACTCACCCTCAGGTGCCACTCAATAACCAATTCAATAGACAGATTTGTGTTGCGAAAATTTCATTTCTATGCACAACGCTTATTCCTGTTGCATTGTTGCATTGAAAAATGCATCCGTCTGTTGAATTGGCTATTGAGTTGCACCTGAGGGTGAGTTGCAATGGGGAATACGGCCGTTAGGGTCGGGGTTTGGTCGGGTTTGGTCAGCCTCGGTTAAGAAAATGGGAAAGACAGACTGTATATACAACTATACAGGGTGTTTCTGAAATAGTTGGCCATCCTTCGTTTCCGCATCGTGGTGACATTCTGAACAAATAATGTAGAGTGGCTTTTTGTCGTCCGATGACTTCTGGGGTACTCACCGAAAAAAAAAGCATGGGACCATACACTACAATTCACGATATCACATTGAGTTCACTTAAAAGCACATGGAAAACAAATAGTGAAAACAAACATTACATGCAGGGATGGCAGAGAGTGCATTATCTGCCTGTCGGACTGCATTCTCTCCCTCCCCTGCATGTGTTGTTCAGCATTTGCTTTGTTATGCAATTTGTTTTACACGTGCTCTTTAGTGACCTCGATCTGATGTCATGAATTGCAGTGTGTGGTCCCGTGTTTTTTTTTCGGTGAGTACCCCCAGGAGTCATCGGGAGACAAAAAATCACTCAACATTTTTTGTTCAGAATGGCACCACGATGCGGAAAACGAAGTATGGCCAACAATTTCAGAAATACATTGTATAAATCACGGAAAGCTTTGCCAAAAGCAGCTTCCGTTCTCTGCATCACTTCTATCGGCTTGCATCGTGCACCATCCCTGTTCGCACTTAAACGATATCTTCAGCACTCAAATTCGCACTTACACAATATCTGCAGCACTATATCTTCTCCTTGCAGGGATGTTTGGTCTCGCAGCTTCGGCTTCAGAAGGTGGGGAGTCAGGTGATTTACTCATCTTGATTCCAGCACTCTCTGGTGTGCTCTATGAATTTTGGAAGAGAAAAGCGATTTGCACCGGTGAGACAAATTGTTCATTAAAGAAGCAGTGATCGAGGAGAGAAAAAAATGGGGTGGCAGTTCGGAATACCTGCCGACATTGGACTGGACGAGTTGTCAACCTTGCACTGTGATATACAAAACAAACCCAACCCCTACCTTACCTGACCTAACCTAGCCTATAACCTAACCTAACCTAACCTTCCTATCCAGTTTAGGCGACTTGAGCGTGCGTGAAAACTCATTCAGACCATCATTTGTGAAATGTCGGCCGGTATTCCGAACCGCAACCGAAATTAGTGCGTCGCGTCGGCGTGGCCACTGCATCCTTGATGCGTTTCGCCGCATTCTCCTTCAAAACTAGCAAATCTCAACGTGCGCCTGTGTCCTCACTCATAGGTACGCTAAATATTTGATTTTTATGACAAAAGAATTCATTTTCTATTGCTGGAAGTGGAGCGCAATTGACATCACGATCACGCGTTCATTTTTCATTTGGAAATTATCAGAGACTGGCAATTTCATCATTGACCAATTTCCAAAATACGAATTATCATGATCCACACGGATTCCTCATGATCCACGGATTCCTCATGATCCACGGATTCCTCACGATCCACGGATTCCTCATGATCCACGGATTCCTCTATGTATTTCAAATTGAATAAAATCCGCGGATCGAGGTAATTGGCGTTGAAGAAATCGGGGGATTAACTTTAATTCTGATAGCACTTTTTTGGTTTGGAAACACTCATTTCGTTTGTGCAATTAGTCGTTGATCAGGCGAGTTTTCACAGAGGCAAACTTTGCAATCAGCATCTAATTTGGTGTACGAGTATAGCGTAGTCGCAGGCGAATTTCCAAATTCCAAACAAATCGCATGAATTTCGACCAATCAGGTGCAAACCCGAATTAAAACCGCGTTTACGAGATCTAAAGCTAATCTAACCCAACCTAACCTAACCTAACCAAACCTAACCTAACCTAACCCAACATTTCCTCTTCCCGGTGTCAACAACTGCCACTGGTGTCAAAAACATTTCGGTGTTTTAAAAAACAAAAATCTAAAATTTTTACTCCAGGTGGGATTCGAACCACCACCACCACGGGCACCTCCGCAGCGGCAGCAGGCTGTCTAGACCACTCGGCCACACAGGCTGCTGCCGGAATTCGCTTCGGAAACGTGTATTCATGAAATTGTTTTTATAATTGCGTCGTCACGATTTTGCTCGCATCCGATTGGTCGAAATTCATGCGGTTTGTTTGGAATTTAGAAATTTGCTAGTCGCAGATCTCGTATAGCGGCGGCGGAATAAATGTACTCTTCCATGTGTTTTTCCCATTTGACTGTTGCCTCCGAAACGTTTTTCTTTCTTTTTTTAGTCGTGTGCAGACGGAATTGCGTACGGAATTGCAGTCTGAATTGCAGACGGAACTGCAGTCTGAATTGCAGACGGAATTGCAGTCTGAATTGCAGACGGAATTGCAGTCTGAATTGCAGACGGAATTGCAGTCTTAATAATTAAGACTGCAATTGCAGACGGAATTGCAGACGCAATTGCAGTCTTAATTGCAGACGGAATTGCAGACGGAATTGCAGTCTGAATTGCAGACGGAAGAAATTCAGAAAGCATCAGATTGCAACAAGCCTTTCTGCAGGTGTCAGATTTTGTTCTCGCTTCATAAAGAGGATCTTTAATTTCTGCAGCATGAATTTTTTGCTAAAATCTAAACAGTCGCAATTTTTCCATGTTATTGCACGAGTTTTACATTAATTCTGCCGCTGCTATCCTTCTAAAACGTGATTTACTCGTACGTTTGGCCTTTCCTTTTTCCTCAATTAAAGCAAACCAAACCTGACCTAACCCGGCCCTACCTTCAATGCCTACTGCTTACTGTCAACCTACTGGTTGATGTCCGCCGGCTTGTTGCAACCTACCGCTTGCGTATATTTTCGAAACCTACCGAAATTGCAGGTTGCACTGACGTCATTGACAAAAACCTCATTTGAACACTATTGATACTGCCAAAAATTTTTATAGCCATTTCAACCTACCTAATCTTTCCCAACTTCCCTTGACCTACTCTTGGTTTCCGCCTCCTGCCTGGTGGCACCCAGCCTAAAAATGTAAAAAGTCCCTCACCCAGGAAAATCTAAAAAAATCGGTCCCTGGTGGAATCGATCCCTATGCGTCGAATTGGTAGTCCAGTGCCTTGACCACAAGACCACTGCAGCTGCCGAAATTCGCTTTCGA
>JASGXE010007744.1:0-23836 GCA_030068105.1 Sinentomon sp. SZTP_YWyxl
ATTTCCCCAGTAACCCCCGTAATCGTCCCCTATTGGAGGTTGGTTAAAGATCAGGTAAAAAATTTAAACTTTCTAATTTCCGAGCCCCGCGTGCAATCCGTTTGGAACCCTATGCAAGAGGCCCGTGAGGTCTATTTTAGTTAAAATTACCTTCATCAAAAGAAGTTTTTCTTTTTCGATATTTTTGTGTTGAATTTTTATGCAACTTTAAGCACTCGATGAAAAAACCGCCAGTTGCAACTGCAAGTCATGCGTTTTTGTCATATCATGCGTGTATCTGTCACAAAGCAAGGTTGCTTGACGTTTCCAGAAAACGAAAACAAAAGATGCCAAAGCCGACCGACACTGCAGGGAATGGGCCCAAGCAAAATTATTTCTCAACTGAAAATGCGATACTCCATTGGCGCAACTCGGGGGAGGGGAACCCTGAGGTGTCCTGCTCCCCCGAAACCACGGGCAGAAAAAATGTCACGTGTAAAAAATCCGATTGTAAGACCGAAAATTACCGACCCCAAAGATCATCAATCTCTTGGAACGTGTTCACTTGGGACTTGAGTGACTGCCTTCTCCAAGTCTGACTGGTCTTCCATTCAAATTGCATTGGGGCCCATTTTACGATAATTTCCCAATCTTGCCCATATGAATTGTTTTAATTCCGCCACTGCTCGAAACACCGACGCAAAAACTGGCTCCAAGAAGTTAGTAAAAAACTTAGAACCTGACAAGAGTCATTTTTCGTTTTCTTCGCAGTTTCCACAAGTGCGTCTGCGGAAACCAAAGCATTGTCATGGAGCCCGATTTTCCTTTCACGAAAACTGTCGGCAATTATAAGCCGGGGGTTCCAAAACAAGGGGTTGCACAGCACCAGTGTATCTTGGCCGGCAGTATAACCACAACTGTTCCGGAAAGATTAAGAATTTG
The DNA here is from genome assembly GCA_030068105.1 of Sinentomon sp. SZTP_YWyxl. Lineage (NCBI taxonomy): Eukaryota > Metazoa > Arthropoda > Protura > Sinentomata > Sinentomidae > Sinentomon > Sinentomon sp. SZTP_YWyxl. The sequence continues at coordinate 922 of JASGXE010007744.1, forward strand.
GAAAGATTTACAATTTGACTTTCAGGACGAAATATTTCCAGGACGAGGAGACCGCTGGAAAGGCCAAAATTGTGCCTGCAAAAGGATACTGAGCGAACTGCTATGGATGTTCACGAGATCTTGGATGGATTGTTGCCCCAAATTAACTGTTTTTTCTTTTTTCATTTTCTTTTAAATGCAATATTTTTGTTTCACAGGTTTTTTCGATTTTGCAGGTTATTTGTTTGCACAGCAGGTATCTGTTATAGGACACCAGAGGCTCGATTGCTGACTAATTCCCACTTGAGCAGTTCCTTATCCTAACTTCATTCCGTTATAAACCACCGAAAATATGGCCGATTGCACGGGAAAGTTCAAGCTCATCAGCTCGGAAAACTTCGACGAATACATGAAAGCCGTCGGTGAGTTTGTTCAGTGTGTCTGCCAATTTTGAAAAACAAAATTGCCTGCGAGTTTTCCATAGGTTTTCCCGGATTTTTGATTATTGATGCATTCTTTCGTGTTTTTCAAGGCTTCTTGTTGTCCCTAATCTAATTCTCTGTTGTGAATAGCAGGTTCCATCCTCCCCTGCACCTGCTACAATCCATTTCGAATTATTACATTTTTCAGTTTCACTCATTCAAACATCATCCGGAAGTTCAAGAAAAAAATTCCATGGTCTTTCTTAAAAATTCCCTTAATTTTCCATGGCTCTGACAAAATTCCCGGAGTATTCCAGGTTTTCCAGGTTGGTAGACACCCTGTTTGTTTGGGTTTTTACATCCGTCTATATCAGTTTTTGACACAGGACAATGCAGCCAAAGAAGGCAGGTTATCGATCACTGAGGCGAGAATTCTCTTCATGTAGAGAGAAATAATTTGTGCCATTTGAGATTGAGCCGTTCTGGTCTGAACAAACTGTAAAATCTTTCGAATTTCGCCCGAAATCGAAAAATGAATGTCGTCGGGACACAGAATAAATAAGGTTTTATGCAGACGTAAACATCGCCATTGTGAATTTGCACAAATTTCTTTGCAATCCTCGCCTCGCATAAACGCACACAGGGATATCTTGAAGAATCAGTTTGTTCGAACAAGAGAATTGAATTGAATTGAACTGTTTATAAAGGGTGTACGGCGAAAATGGAAACGATAATTGCACCATTGTTTCATGAGGCTGATGTCGGGGACGGTCGACAGCAAACGCGTCAGTCGGGAATTTTTTTTTTTCGATGTTTTTCGGTGCGGAAAAAAAACAAATTTTGTTTTTATCGTTTTCATCGAGAATGGCAAAAGTTGAAAGAGCAAGTGCATGCATCTCAGTGACAGGGTGTTCGGATTGCACTGCCTGCAACGGAAATGGTTCAGCGGCCATAATTTTCTTCACACCCAATTCAGGCCATGGCAGTTTTCCAGGCAGATTTTTTTTTTTGTTTCGACAGAAACGTCGCAAACCGTTGAAATTTTGACTTGCGTGCATTTCACTCTTGTGGAAGAACCGGTACCACACAACCCATTTCAAAACATTCACGTGTCATTTGCTCCACAGTCAGGGATTCATTCTGACGACCAATGCTATGCTTGCAAGTGGTTTGTGATCATGTCGAACAGGACAGGACCCGGCCGAGTTTTTACAAACCCTGCCGCGACTTTGGATGGTGAGCATTTTGCGCAAGAATGCTCGTTTGGGGCCCATTACTTGCAAGAAAAAAATATTTTTTCTCAGCAAAGGCATCTGAACCTGACCTAACCCTGTCCCCTCTCATGGAAAAAGCAGTGCTCGCTGGGGGCCCCGGCCTGCCTTCTAAAGTCGCGGCAGGGTTTGGAAACTGGTGACCCGGCCTGTGGGCGCACCGCCCTTCAAGTTTTCGCAAGTGCAAGGAGTATAGCACATGCGTTTTTGCCCCTCTCTATTCCCAATTGAGTGCCTTCATCGTGTAAAGGCAGAACCACAGGCCCACCCTGTTGCGATTGCATTTGCCAAAGTTACAATGGATGTTTATTATTGACGCGTTATAGCGCGTCCACACATACGCGATTTTGTCGCGTTGTCGCGTCGTCGCGCGCGTAAAAGTTGTCGGCTGTGACAACATCTCCTTGTGTGTAGTACACTCTGCATGGTGATTCTTTCTTCACACGTGCGGCAATGTCGTTGCACCGGACAACGTTTTCGCGCGCGACGACGCGACAACGCGACAAAATCGCGAATGTGTGGACTCGCTATTATCCTCACACTGACGGAACGCTGAAAACGTTTTTGAAAACTTTCAAGATGTTGCTTGCAGATAAGCGGAGTCTAACCGAAAGCAGAGCTATACGTCTGTTCACTGGACACGGCCACTTGCTTGCAGTGGTTTTCGTTTCCATTTTCGCCGGACACCCTTTATTTAGGAGCTTGGCCCCGTTTCATATACCTACAGGAACATGCTAAAGTAATCGAACAAGGAACCTCCGTATGCCGAGTTGAAATTCGTTCGGAACGACAAAAATGCGGTTTGATCGGCTATGCAGTTTTCATTTTTTCGGTGTTGTTTGTTCTATGATGGCCTAAATCAACACGCCAGGCATTTGTGCCATCTCGACCTGCTAAACTTGATAACACAGGTGATGACCCTTTCCTGATGACCTATGCAGGCCTTTTTGCACTAATGAGATAAAGATAAGCGGCGCACAGGTGTGATTGCCAAGAGGCGCGAATTTCTATGAAGCAGGGTGATTGGGACGTTTCTTAATATCTTGCAAGTTTCAGCCAAAAATGAAATCAGGCGAAATAGCCGTTGCCAATTCCGGAAAATGCTATTCCGAAGAGTACGATGCAAGCACGCGGCAGGAGGATCGGTAGCAGCATCAAGGAACTGGTGCAAGAGGTAGGCGGGTGGGGCCACGAGGCGTCATTCAGGTTTTCGAAGTCCTCCCTTGGCCATCCCTCCCAAAAATGATGAGCCTGGGACACAAAGAACTACCCGAGGAAGAGAAGGTCTTTTTGGTTTATGACAAGAACGAAGTTCTCTAAGAATTCTTATTTCCCGGAAAAAAGGTTTTCCTGCAGGCGTTTCCTCCATTTTTTTTATTTTTGTTTAGACTGCATGTTTGAAACTGAAACGGTTGCCGCCCATCTAGCCGCAGCGTCATCTGGCCGCAAAACACAAACCCTCCCAAAACCTAACCGAACCCTAATCCAATCTAAACTTACCCAACCACTAGTAACCTAAACTTACCTAACCTATCCTAACTCAACATAACCTAGACGTCCGATGGAAAGAGCTCAACGATGGCTGGGTTTGCGCGGTGGCCATGGCTCTCTGAGACAAACACGAATAAGAAGAACGCAAAGGGAGCACATTTGTCTTGTCCGCGGAAGCAAAATCACGAACCAGCTATTTTGCGCACCCTGTGATGCAATGCAAAATCAGCGGAGCAAAAAGTTATTTTGCCCGGTAAAATGCAAGAAATTTATCGAAAAAAAAATGAAATAGAAACAAAAATGAAGAATGAAAACAATCGGAGCTGAGGCGAGCAACATGGAAAAACAAATGCGAAAGAAAACTGACTCGTCAGTTTTCGACTTGGCATAATATGACAGCCGTGTTCGATTACTTTGGCCTCATTCTGTAGGTACATACATAGATGTAAAAATTACAGCAAGTTGGAAGAGAACGAAAATAAAAGTTAAAAGCATATTGAAAGAAGCCTCATACTAAGAAACACCAAAAAAGGTTTAAAACAACAGCTAAAGTACCAGAGTGGAATTGAACCAGACACCTAGAGAGCTATAAAAGGTGAACGTATGGCAAAGCCTAATGGATGGAGCTCTCAAAGAATGCGCAAAGGCGTTCTCTCAGCAGATTTATGGAAATTGGGGTTTTAAAAATTTCAGCGGGTAGGGAATTCCAGTCAGAAATCGTTCGCTGAAGAAATGAAAATTTCTCCTCATTTGTCCTGGGACATGGAAGATTCCTTATTTTGAATTGGTGGTCATGACGAGAAATGTATGTTGGTCTCTGAATTAGTGGTGGTCTCTGAATCGAGTGACAGAGTGAACTGCTTTCTGCCAAACAGCAGTGTGATCAAAATGGAAAACAAATTGAACATCGGCAGAATTCAAAATTTCAGCCCTGAGATCAGCCAAAAATTTCTTCACTGATTGGGGATTTGGTGAGAATTTTTTGAGGGAGATTATTTATTCTTCAGCACTGCGGTGAAGAATTGCGTATAGTTGGGCAAAGCGGCACACAACGTAACAGATGTGCGTACTTGCGTACTTAATGTGCTTATTTACTGCGTAACAGATATGCGTACTTCCAGCAGACGTGAAAGATGTAAGAACTGCTGGAAGGTCATCGTGGATCGCTGCTGGGAGGTCCTCATTTCATCCAGCTTTGAAGTTCGATGTAAGAAAAAAATCCGAACCTTCTCCAAACAGTCTCAGTGCCTTCTGCTGCCTGCTGGCTTTGCAATCCAATTGTCATTTTTACTGGCATTGAGCGAATTATTCCTGAATTGAAGCCAGATAGGGCATCAACATTGGCAAAACACGCAGCTTCTCTCTCAAAATGTGCACCGAGTTAAACCTTCATGAACACGGTAAGAATCTTTGGAGCCTTGTCTTTTTGTCATCTAAAATTTGCTCATACTTGTTGGGGCCTTCTAAATGTTCTTAGATACTCCCAAGTGCAAAATCAGGAGCTGAGGCTGCGCGCACCACAAAACTTTTGAATATGATTCCCTTTCTGGTTTTTCGGTCCCAGAATATCCATAAAAAAGTCTGTTCATTTTCAGAATGGTCCGCGCGCTTTTTGCAGACAGGGATGTGCAAATTTGTGCAAAAATCGGAAATCTGAGATTTTGAGCAGCGGGCCTCAATTTTCGAAACTCCGTCGGTTTCACCTTTCAATCTTTTGATAATTCTATTTTTCGGCGTTTTTTCAATTTTCTGTGACTACGATCTGTCTGGTTTGCTGGTCGTTCCGCTCCTGGCTTTTGAAATGTGCACTTCTGGTGCAGCGCTGATCCGAAACTTCGCTGGCCCTCACTTTGCAATTATTGGCACCGACCTGCAATGGTGTGCGGCCACATCTGCTGTTGTTGCCAACAACTGGAACACAGGCACACGTATTCATGTCTGGAAAATTTCAAAATCATGTTTGGGTTGCTTTTCCATCTGTGATATGTTTTGTCTAAGCAAACATGTGCCAAATGAAAATTAAAAAATTCTGCCCATGGCGAGACTCGAACCCACGATCTTGCGATCGAAAGTCCAACGCTCTACCACTGAACCACCGGCGCTTTCGGGAATTTCAGTTCGAAAATAGCCCTTAAATGAAACTACTCGGATATTCAGACAAAGAATGTTGCACAATTTGGACACCACTGTCGTGCCCCCGCTCCCACCTTCGTTTTGCTGCGAGTTTTGGCGCGGACCATTCTGAAAATGAACGCACTTTAGAGTCAAACCATCGAGCAGCAGTGGCAAGTTGGCCTGATTTTTTTCTCATCGACCATTACAGGTGTCGGTATGGTTACACGGAAGATGGCCAACGCAGCCACACCGGTCACTGAAATCACGGAGTCAGGTGGCCAGTGGACGATCAAGACGACGACCACGTTCAAAACCACTGAAATCAAATTCAAGCTCGGGGAGGAATTCGAGGAGACAACAGCCGACGGCAGGACCGTCAAGGTTTGGCTTTGGCATACTCTTGATCACGCAGGCTTTTTTTTTTCTGCAGCAGCGCATGGACAGAATAGTGTGTGCATATTTGACTGTTGAACTCGAAATCTTCAACAACCTCGAGATATCAAAAAGCATTGCACGTTTCTGGCTCGATTTGAAGAGAGTTCGATCCCATTGGAATTGTGCGCACAAACCAAAAAATCTTTTCTGAAAAAAAAATACAGAATCATATTTTATTTGAAGAATAACGGTTTCGTCCAGTGGGCAGTGTTTCGCCGTGGAAGCTTTTTTACTTTTGCCTCTGACATATAGTTTCTTGCAATTTTCAATGCAATACAGCATAAATGATGAAGGATTCTTTTCCGAGCGTTGAAGTTGGCGGCGTCGATGATCACTGACGCACAACATGCATCACATTGGCATTCGATTGAGTGAAGAAAGCGCAATTTTTGTTGCCGATTCCATCGAAAAAAAAACAACCAAACTCACTTGCCGAATTGAATGGGGACCTGCGCATGCATCCGAGAAATGTGACACGCTTGCAGAAGTTTCAGGGGGTGCGATCCAAGGCAGGGGAACGGATCGGGGAACTGGGACAGAACGGTCAACGGACTGGGGCAGAAATGTACTGAGGCAGAAGTGAACAAAGGCAGAGTTTTCGATGGGAGTTTTGGCATGGAGGCAGGAAGGCTGCACCTGACCAAACCAACCCGGAGAAGTGGGAAAAAATCTGCCTCAAATGGAAAAATTCTACCACCTCAGTCCAATTATGCTTCAGTCTGTCCAATCGCTGTGACCGGAGCCAGGGGGAACTGCATGCTTCTCTCATGCAGTCTTGATTTTGCGCCAGAGAATCTCTCACGCTCAAGGGAAAACTGGACTGTGTTTTCATATGCTCCTGCTTTTCACCAACGGTTTGAATTTATCAGACTCGGCCCATTCCACCCATTAACATCAAGCGAATAGTTCACCCAAATCAATATCTTCTTTTCCAGAGCACCATCACAAAAGAAGGCAACAAGCTCATCCACACTCAAAAGGGTGACAAGGACAGCGTGATAACCAGGGAATTCTCCGGAGACGAAATGAAGATGGTAAGTTCAGCCTCAGAGTGCAAAGGAGGGCGCAGTGGAACTGAGACGACACAGGGCCAAAGGGCGCTGGTCCCAAAAATCATAAATGGGGGATGGAGGAAGATTCCAAAGAAATCTGGACAATGAGAAAAATCAAACAGACTGGGGCTATTCCATTGCGAATCTTAGCCAAAGCAAAAAATGCCACTGAGTTTGGACATGCTCCCTTTGCAGTGTTTTAGCGTTGAAATTACCCGACGTTTCCAGCATGTCCCAAGAAAAAGCAAATCTTCATTGTCCAAGTAAAGCAGAATCTGATTTGAACAAATTTCCGATTTATGCAGATCCTTCAAAATTCCGAGATGATCCCTTTATTCTGTTAGGGCGTGAGCGTGTCTCACGGGATCTGCGCCAATGCAGAGAGCTGCCAGAGTTCGGACACTCCAGAATGCGCGCCAGTGCTGGAAATAAGTCACTTTTCCAGAATAAGTTTCTTGCATTCCCCGACCAAATTGCGCAAAAAAGGCAAATTTCCGGCACTTCGTTTGGGCAATTATTGGACAAACTTCCGACTTTGACCCTTTCAAAATGCGAGATTCTTTATTTCTGTCAAAATTCTCCGGGGTTTCCCTTTTGCAGAAATTCCAGGACATTTCCAGATCGGTTTGCACCCTGCAAGAAGGCGGGCCTCAATTTTGTGACATTTTGTGTTTTGTCACGGGAATGTGGATTGCTCTGCCATCAGATTTGGCTTACATCTCCAAGCATGTTCGGAAAGTCAATCCATGGGCACGTGATTTGCGACTTTAACGCACGAATTTTGACTGTTGGAAATTTGGTGAAGGGGAACAAAAGTTGGGATTCCAGATTAGACAATGGTGCATGGGTTTCGTACAAAAGGGACACCGTGAAGAGTCTGCATCTGCAATGAAGCACAAAAAGGATTGTGTTTTGGTAGTCGGCCATTAATCAAAATGAGAACCGAATTCCGGGGTTTTTGCAACCATGGCCTTCAAAAATTACGCACGTACGAATATAATGCTGCCGATTTTTGAATTCGAATGTTCTTTTTTATTCTTGGTACCTTTCTCATTTAGTTCGTGTGAACTGAGTCACGCTTTTTTGCTTTGGTCGTTGCAAAAAGTCATGATTGACGTGCAAAGAAAGCAACATGCTCATTGCTCATCACTTAATTTTGAGACAAAAAATTGCTTGCAACTTTTGCCTGCCAACACCAAACGTTTTTGCTTTGCGTTGCATAGTAAACGCATCCGCAAACGAAATCAGACTGCCCTTCATGTGAATGGTCAAACCGGACAGCGAAAGCCATTCGCTGCGCTCGACTCGCGTCGCGTCGTGAGGAATCTCATTATAAAAAGTCCAATATTTTCTCACTGTGCAAAACGACCTCCTGCTCAACCGCCTCAATCGTCGCGAAAATGCCAGGAAACACGAAAAGGGGTGCCAACCCCACGTACTCTTAACGGAGGAGAGAAAATTAAAACTCTGGAGTAACAAATGGAGGAAAAAAGGCGAGCCTTTCTTTTTTGTCTGTAGCCCACATCTAGCTCTTGAAAAATCGGAATTATTCCCGACCGTTCCTCCGAAATCGCAATACCCTGGACCCTTCTCTCAAATCTCGAAGACACATTTGTGGTCAACGCGAAATTACAGATTGTACAGTCATACTAACAATAATGTGCCCATCAATGGGTGCCTATGTTGGTCAACGGGTACATTAGTGCTACAAATGGATATGCCCATAAGCGGGCATCTGCATTGTTGGTTTATTGGCGCACTGCTTTCATGTGACAGCATTTGTACAAGAACAATCATTGGATCCACAAACCAATCATGGTTGTCCCCATTTATGGGTACATTATTGTTTCTGTGACTGTACATTTCCACGCTTCAGGTTCCCTGCCAATTGCCATACATGAAAAATAAAACAAAATCACAGTTGGAGATCATCCCAAGTTAAACTATACCAGTGCTTAAATTGTAAAATAAAAACGGCCGTCTCCCAACATTTGAAAAGGGCAAGATAAATTTTAAAAGGGCTTTTGGGCCCTTCGGTTGTCGGGACATTTTATGTCGATTTCAAATTGACATGGGTCTTCCCCGAAAAATTAAAGAATACATTCCTTCATTTTATTCTTCCCTTCCTCTTCTGGTTTCTTACAGTATTCAAATTCCCGAAAGGTGGCGAAATGCACATAGGAGCAAGGGCTGCCACCTCTCAAAAGAAAAAGGGCAGCCGGCTCTGGGAGCCGGCGCCCCCAGGGGCGGCTCTGAGAGCCCGAGGGAGCCCTCTCAATGTTAGCCCTGAACTATACCAAGTTTTGAGCGCAATGCTTAACTGCAATCCAGTTGTCAAAAGACCCAGCAAAGGATTTTTGCCAGGTCATTTTTGGAAAGCATCGAGGTTGATGTCTTCCTTTTCCGCAACTTACTCGTAACCAAAATCCTTTGAAATCATACATTTCTCCAAAAAAGCAGGCTCATAGAAAACACATATCCAAATTATCAATTTATTTTTTCCTGACAGACTCACCTTTCAGTGATAATCATCAAGCCACCCCCCATTTTGCATTCTCTTTGTAAATCATTCTAATTTTAAGATTCGGGCATTTTTACCAAACAGAAGTGTTGAATATTTTTGGCGGCCAATGTGGACTGCACGAATCCAAACGATAAAATCTTTTTGCCAAAATGACGTTGACAAGCTGTTTTGACAAACATTTGGTTTGACGAAACCTTTTTTTGGTTCAGCGGTATCAAATTCTGGAAGACAGAATTTTTGGCTTATCAGGCCATCCTGATGGTGTTGATTCGTAGAGGCAACACCACAATTTGTGGTATTTTCACAATTCTTGATATGTTTCTTGGTCTTTGATTCCTCACCATTCATCATTTCACACCTGTCAAGGTCCCGACTGACCATTTTTCGACCTTTCAGCTCAGTCTCGATCGTCTGCATGACGTTTAGACGTTTTGTCAAAACGACTAAAAACAAGTGATTTTAACACAAACGACTTGATCGTCCAGATAGGAGCTAGGTTAGGTTGGCCTTCCTCACCGACCTTTTCTCAGTGTGAAGTCCAGTCCGTTGAGAAAACAGCTGCCTTGACACGTGTACGTATTGCTAACAGAAACAGTGTTTTATGGTTGAACAATGAACGCTGGGATTCAGTAACGGCAATGAAAAATGGATTTTTTTTATAGGTTGGATCATCCAGATGAAAAAAGTGATTCGCTTATTTCCAAATTAAAGAGAAAATCATGACTTTGACAGATGATTTCCATCATTTTACCGACAATTCATGTCATATAAAAATGGAAATCTTAACCCATACCATTCCATCGACTCCATCACAGTTAAAAACACACTAAGCATTACCTTGCGTAAAGAATGGCTGATTGAATAAGACTAAGAAATTTCTAAGTACACGTAATTCTTAAGAATTCGTAGCTTAAGCAGTTCTTAAGGCTCAAGAAATGCAAAGCTTAGGTACTGCAATTGAACGAGGTCCCAGCTCTCTATTGAAGTTAATCCAATACTGTATTAATTTATTTTCCAGATACTCACGGCCGACAGCATAGTCTGCACTAGGGTGTACAAGAAGGAATAGATGGAAGTGGAAGCGAATGGCAGTGGTGTTCGTTGGGATGGACAATTCATTGTTTCGTAGGCTAACATTGTGTGACGCATGGGAATAATTGATTGGACAGAACAGCTCATTTCATTAGTTGTGTTGTGTGTGAGTAAAAATGTGGGCCAAAAGCAGAACATTCCTAGCAAAAAATGAAAGATCGGGGCATGGAAATAAATCGAAGAAATAGAAGTGGGTTGCAGTGGGGGTCGGATGTGAAGGGTTGGGGGCATTCTCACAGAAAACTTTCGAATCCTTTTCCAAGGGTTCAAGTTCCCAGTCCACTGTTATTTCAACGGTGAATATCAAGCTTCACCTGCAGCTTTATTCAATTTGAATATGCAAACTAAGAATGTTCTGAAGTATGCTTGGAGGGAAGCCAGAACTTGTGCAGGGATGGAACACCGGCATAAGACTGCTAATTTAAGCACAGAAATCAAAGTTGAATGGACGAGCATCAGTGAAGCATTCTTAGATTGTACCTTCAAATGAAATGATGTTGTGCATGGTTTCACAGACCATTGCGTCGTGGACTCGCAAACCTTAGCGGGGCAATTGCCAAACAAGCAGTGCAGTGCAGAAAATGCAACTGTCTACAAATGCACTTGAATTTCACTCGTAATGACTGACGAAGCATGCATTTCGAGATTGTAGGGGCTTACCTTCAAATGTTGTCCACGAATGGAAAATTACAGTTGTTGGGTGGGGGACACCATTGCCAAGAATGGATGATCTGCAAATTGCATTCATTTTCACCGCTGTTCGTCTTCCGAAGACCGGGTTTGTTCAAAATGCTCTGACCCTGACTGACTGTGGGGCAAGATGGTCTAATTTCGTTTGTTGTCCCCTGTTTGTGTCTTTTTGGCAGCTGTGCCAAATTTGGCTTCAGAATAACTGACGACTCCGATTCTCCGGCAGTCACGTTTTCATCAGTTTTGCAGTTATGACCTGAAAATGCTATGCTTTGAGGGCTCCGAATGTTTCCCTGTGAGAACCATGAAATTAGTTCAATGGCAGCCAAATTTGGAGCTGATGCCTGAATAAGGTGCAAAAACAAGGAACAACAAATGAAATTGCATGTCTTGCCCCGAAGTGTGTCACCGATAGAGCACGCTGGCCGAGCCTCACATTTGCTCAAGTGCAGCCAGACCGTTGCAAGTCAGCAATTTAAAATTTCAATGTCGATCCGTTTCCCAATGATTAAAAGTGTGTTTCTAAGACCTGAAAGACACAAAGGCAAAGAGTAGCATGAAATTATGAAACATGCATGAAATGGAGTATGTCCCATGTGATTGGTGGTTGTTGATGGAGATTGCAATTCTGGGATGATCAGAGGGATTTGACGACTTCCATTTCTTTGTTCAACGAAACTGATCTTTTTTGTTGCAATATTTGTTTTTGAAGATGCGTTGTAACTTGAAACATCACTTTACTGTGTTCAACTACCGAGGCAGTACGTTCTCATCACCAAAGATTTTTAAAAGCCAAATTAAGTGTGCAAGCTCTTTTTCCCGTCCTGGTCTCATTGATTTTGTTATCCTCCTTTTGATCCTCTTCACTGTTGAAGGCCCTCAGGGCTCAGAGACAAGAGTTCCCCAAAGGTTCAGGATCAGGATGTCTGCTGGACAACCAATATCATGATCACATGATCTCCTGCCTTTTCAAAAGCTTGATTTTCACACAATTTTGAGAGTTCTCTGCCGAAATGCTGGTGGCTTGCTCTGGGATGGAGCTGCTGAAGGACTGATTCTCTCCATTTTTTATAAATGGTGACCACTCTGCGAAGATTTGTTTTTGTGGTTTGCATCCCTTACAAACGAAATGAATGATTTGGGTGCATTTGGGGAACTGTGACACCTTGTGCAGCATAGATCCAAGGATTTCAACATTGCTTTCACAAAATTTCTTGATTACTCAAATCATGATGGAAATCAGATTCCATATGAAGATGCACATGGAAAAACTTGGCCTTTTCAAATAAACAGGGAGACTTTCATTTCTACTTCTGTGTGCAAGATATCGCATTCGGACGATTTTCACAGTTCAATGAAATATTTTATTTTTCGCTCTTCGCATGCTTGATCAAACGAAGATCACGAATGACAGATCAGCTGTTTTTGGGATCCATGATTGAAGCAAAATCGGGGAAATCCGATTTGAAAAATCTTGACACAGAAATTTTCCCTCGTTCAATCCAAATTTGATAAACGAACCATGAAACCCAAATATCTCTTTAAAATTCATTAATGCTGGCAGGTGGTGTTAAAGCATTGATGAATTGAAATGCCATCTGCAGCTGTCGAAACCATTTGATCTTTTAAAATCTGATTGAAAGAACCTCGACAGCCAAAAACTGATGGGACAAAAACACACAAAACACTGTTTCTTCCATGCTCCAAGACGGGCAGTTTGTATTGTTTTTAAAGTTTTCCATATTATTTTTGCTAAAATAATTAAGATGAGCTAGAGTCTTTGCCAAAAATATTTTTCTAGATGCCAATGATTCATTCGTGCAGTCTTTTTTGGTTGTCATTAGATTGTTGCTCGTGTTATATTTTAAATATTCCTGTTTGGTTTTATGCCCCTTTTATTTTAGCTATAATAAAAATATAACTCAATGTTGGAAAAGCATGATTTTTCCTTCCTTTTTCGTCCCTTTCAAGTAAAGTCGTGGAGGGACTATGCATTGGGAAATGTAAACCACATTTACAAGCAAGACAAGTTTCTATGGCCGGAGAGATCTCCGATGCTTTTTTTAAAACCACCGGTGAAAGTTGCGGATATCCACGTTTTCGGGGGGAAGGGATCGATAATATCCTCAACTATCCCCGGTGGTTTTGAAACAAGCAACAGAGATATCTCCGGCCAATGTCTGGGTTTTCGTTCCAAAATTACATGGGTGGATACTGGCCTGGTATCAGGCTAAGGGGTACCATAGCACTGGATGATGACGTTTCACAAAGAAGGGTGGTGTCGAAGGCTTTTTTTGGCACCTGAACATGAAACTCAATCGACCGTATAACCCTAACCCTAAGCTTGAAAAACAACCAATTTAATGCAAATATTAATTTATGCCAATAAGTTTATTTCTTAAACAGCAGTGTTCCTTTTCCATTGCTGAGAAGTTGCATCTTAATTGCATGTGGAATTGACTGTTTTTCAAGCTCATGGTTGTGGCTTTGGGGAATACCGCCGAATGTCTTGATTGAGGGAGGCCTTAACAAAAACTTTTTACAAACCAAAAGAGGTTGCTCGTGGGCCCTGCAGCGGCCAACTTTTTCCTCTGGTGGTGCACCATTTCAGAGAGTATTTTGCAGCACAGTGTCCAAAATGGAGCGTTTTCAATTCATGCACATTGTCGTGTGAGCTTGTACTTCTGGTAACTTTCAACACCAACAAAAGTGTATCAAACACTGGCCACAAGAAAATTTAGCATGTTCAAAATGTAAAGCTCTCCCTTTTCGAATTGCATATATCTTCATGTGATGTGCACAGGAATAAGACTTGGGGAAATGCAAGTTTCCGACTTCCAAATTTCCCGAGATTGAAATTGAAGCAATTTTTCATCAATTCTGAACATCGACTCATCATTTTGTTGGCAAGGTGTGAAATGTTGATAACTCGAATGAAAAAACAATTGTGGCCACTCTGCTTGCCCATGATTTAAGTCTTGGATCAATTGGCTGCACTTTTTGCAATGCCTCTCCAAGCCTTGTTGAGCTGTATGGCAGTGTCACAGCATATGCAGTGCTTAAATTGGAAAGAAAATCCGGCCGGCTCCCTAACATTTGAAAAGGGACAGCTTTTTCCCGAAAAGGGAAACGCTCTATGCAAAAGGGCAGGGGCAAAGGCTTGGGGATTTGGGTTGGGGGTAACCAACCTCAAACAAATGCGGGTCAAAATTTGGTGAGGGCAACGAGGTGGAATTCGGGGGTTGGAGAAGTGTTTCGGAAGGCATGGAATCTGACAAAATGTGTGAAAGTGAGTAAAGTGACCAAATAAGCACATGAAATAAAAAGAATGGAAATTTCCATCTATTATTCTGCAATGTTCAAAAAATTTTCCACAATCGTCGATTTCCAGTTTACTCCCTCCGGCTCTCATGATGAGGGCAGCGGGCTCCCGGAGCTGGCCCCCGGAGAGGCGGCCGGCTCCGGGAGCCCACTCAATTTAACCATTGGGCATATGCCTTTCTTACTCGGGATATCCTTCCTTACATCTGTACAAAGTTTGTTGATTAAGCTTGTTATTGAAACATTTTTCGAGGGGCATTAAAAAAGTTGCAAATTAGACATCAAAAAGGAATGTTGACATTTTTTTCTCAACAAACCTGGATTTCTTCGCGATTTCTCTACGCATGCACCATCTATCTCCACACACTTCTCCTGGCAATGTTTCCATCGTTCAAGCCCTTCTCTGCAGTATTTAACTTCATTGGCCCCGAACCAGTTTTGGACAGCCTGTTTGACATGGTGGATGTGTGAGCAGTTCCCATCGGAATTCGAGGACGGCCCTTGAAACCCTTTGATGAATGAGTCGATGCATTGTCGTGATGCAACAAAATTCTACAATGAACTTTGCCTGGCTGCATTTTGGCAAAGCAGCAGCAGCTTCCAGAAAACCTGTTCATGGTAATTGCCTGTGACTGTTATTTGGCCTCCTAAGAAATCCACCAAGACGACCCCTCGACATCCCAAATAACAGTCATCATGATCGTTTATGCGGACCTGCGGGATTTGAATTTGATTGGCCCATTGGAAGGCCATTGTTTCGATTGCATTTTGCTTTTAGGGCCGTACTGGTAAATCCATGTCTCATCTGCTGTGGTTAAATGCCCGTGAAGATAGTCTGGATTTGCTTTCAAGCGGTTCAAAAATCCAACGGCATGGAACAGCTCTTTTCTTGAGCTCTGCGAGCAGCACCTTGGGCACCCAACGGGCCGACTGCTTGCTCATTTGGAGGTGCGTCGCTATCTGGAACTGACATGTCATCTTTTTCCAAGATTGTCTGAACAGCAGCAGCAGTCAGTTTCCTCAGAAGTTGAGGTGGAGGTCTTTCCACATCTGGGACTGTGCAATGGATCCCCAGCCCCATACACTGCCCGAAAACAAAACACAAATAATGATCCAAACCATCTGAAAATTGTCATATAAAGAGAAAATAGGAATTGCAACCAAGAAAAGCATGATTGGGAGGAAGAAGTTTCCAGACTTGCAAACAATGTTGCCATTCTGGGAATTTTTTGAATAACTTTCGTACATCAAAGAAAACTCGAAACGGAAAGAAGAGGGAATCCGAATATTCTTGAAAATCTTTGCCCATTTTGGTTTCGCTTTTTGCAGTGCAGCAGTTTCGTGTCTCTGTGGAACCAGCATTGTACAGTAGCGAGAAAATTAATGTTACACATATGGTGTCACTTTTCTTGTATTTGTGGGGAAACGTCAAACCCAACAAGATTGTTTTCCCCACATTTATTTGACACATATTTCCGCGCAACAAGATAACATCTTTTGATTTTGAAATCATCACGATTCTCACAGTTTTCTGTGTAAGATAGAAAAAACCTCATGTACTTTATGGCACAAGTACTTTTCTCGCTACTGTACTCCGGCGTACTGGTTGGGAACCATCATCCAAAAAGTCAGGGTCCCCAGAGCCAATCAGTGCATTTTTTTTCAAAAAACAAAAATCAAGGAGACGTTTATCAGCTTCAGTCGGGATGACATATTTGAAGGTTGGTATCAATTGGGATCATCGAGATGAAACCGGTATGCGTCAGAAAAACGGGTCCTTCTAAAATGCGGAAATCGCGGAATTTGCGAACTGAGGCTGCAGTGTGCGACACTGGCAAACATCAGGTTTAACGAAAATCCTGGTAGTGTGTGGTTCATATCTCCCAGAGGGAGCCTGATCAGTTGATGGAGATTTGAATCCTGTTCTTCCAAACTGGAGCCAAATTTGGACATGGGATAGATTTACCTCTCATGTGTTGCCATGAATGTCTCAGGCAACATACAACTTTTGTCTGAACCAAGAACTGGTTTCCAAAGGAATATCAGTGAAGCCATCCACATCACACAGGAAGGGCAACAAAGCACTTTACTGGAATGATGGACCAATCAATTGTGTTGATGATTGGCAATCATAAACTCAATTTGGAAAACCCGACCGCGCCGAACATAAAATTTCTGATCGAATTCAAAGCTCGTCATGTTGGTTACTTTCCTCTCAACACCACATGCCATAAATTTATCAAGAAAAAAGAAAATCACGAAACAACTTGTCTTGTTTTTGGCAGTATAATGGCAATCGTAATTTCCGAACGACACAGTTTTGACACAGTTTTGAGACACAATATTTGACGTCAGGGATTTGTCGGACACAGTTCCTTGCCTATCCTCTCCATGTCGCAGTGCCTGCAACAGATGAAGTTCTTTATTTTTGAATAGAGGCAACGAATACTTCAACCTTAAAGAACATTGACAGCTTCTGTTTATTGTGTCCGTTGTTGTTATGTTCACAGCATTAAAACTTGGTAAGGGGGGTCTTCCTGGCACCGGAATTCCTAATTGATTGATTCTTCCGTAATGCTATCGGATGATCGAGACAATAACATTCACTCCACAACAGATTTTTTTTGTTTTCCCACCGTTTCGGTTGTGGAATAAGATTGGTGTCTTGCAGAATTGCATTCCTGGTTGGGGAAGACTGCCTGCCAAGCGCCGCATGACCAAATAAGACACTGTTATGGATAACATTGTGCCTTGGTATACACTGTCACTGTATACACACATGACTGTTATTCAAGCGTAATCAACCTGGCGACCTGTTTTTTGTCAATGCTGGCGACGTTATGACATCAATTAATCTAGACTTAAATGTCTCGCCTCTTGTGGGAACAACTTAAAAATCTCGCATCTGTGGAAACCCTTTGCAATGAAGCTCTGGTGGAGCCGAGGAAAGCTGGCCATCATTCACGTTTTGTCCAAGCAAAATGGGACTTCAGCTCTTGCCTTCTGGAAATCGTTTTGCAGCATAACCATCAGGTTACTATCATCGGGAGTGGTGCTTCCATCATTTGCCATTCATGTTATGCCAGTGTACAACAACTGCACTTTACAAATTCCAACAGTGGTGCACATTTTGGAACTTTCCAATATGGAATCGAAGGCAAGATTTGTCTGTCGGTGCTGCTGTCTCACCCTGCTAGAATGACCTTTTTTGAGACCAATACACAATTTGCTTCAGGGTTTATGCCCGGTATTTATTGCTTTTATGATCATCAATGGTCTGCCATATCAGCGTTCAGTCACATTGGCTGCCGATCTGCAAAGTTTCGAGCAACAAGGAATCCTGTTAGATAAAATACTTGGACTCAAACGACATGGCCGGTGCTACGTCAGCTTGCATGATGAAAGCTGACATTGCACTGACTGGTGCAACCAACTTGATGCCAAGGATCAAGACATCGAAGGATGTGCGGAATCAAACAAAAAATACAATGACGTCCAATTATTGCTTGTAAATTGCAGTGTCAGAACGGATGTCAATTCAAAAATCCATCCCATCATTGCTCAAAGATTTTGCGTCGGGAAGTGTTGAGTTCACATCTTCTGCACATGTGAAGAAATGTGAATTTTCAAAACATTTCCATGAGAACAAGAATACGAGAGTGGCTGTTTGAGTAGACGGAGGATTTGGAAGCTTTCAACTCAAGAGGAATCCTGAAGCTTTAAAACAGACTAGTGACGAGTTTTGTTTTCACGAAGGTACTCTCGACTGAAAAGTAATGGAGAAGTGGACATGAGCCTCACACTTGTTAGTATCACATCACATTTCTGGAAGTTTCAGTTAGTTAAATTCTTGTTAGTGTCACGTCACTTTTCTGGAAGTTTCAGTCAAACTTTGTAAACAAGAGTCGAGGTGCATGCAGACCTTTCCAAAATAATTATCGCGTCCGTTACTTTAAATTTTTCTGAAATATTCTCTGAAATTTTCCGAAGAAAAAAAAATCTGAAATATTGAAGAACAAATTGAAAGGAAGGAAAATGCTGCGAAAACGTGATCCCATCGAGCTCAGGCCAAGAACATTTGAGACACCCCACGCACATGCAGGTCTGGTGAAAAAAGCCATTAGGAAACTGCATTTTATTGCTCTGTATTTGCATGGAAAATATTTGTATCACAACCAGTTAAATAATCGACGGGTAAAAGAGGGAGACAAAATGAAATGCATGTCGTCAACGAATATCACAGCTGTGGCTGACAGCATGACGGCGTGGCTGACAGCATGCAGGCAGGTGACAGGGACTGAGGGAAGCAATAAAAACACAGAGTTTGAGTGGAATTTAATGATTTATTTTTCACTAAGATGCATACCAGCCTTTCGCCTTTCCCCCAAAATAGTGCCAATACGACCCACGAGTGGCATTAAGGCTATGAAAAGGGTCGTACTGGAAGGTTTTGGGATTCATGATGTCAGTATAGAACTTTCCAACCAGGTGGTCCATTTCATGTTGAGCCAGTCTAGCAGCGAAGTCCACAGCATTCCATATCACTTCTGCACCATGCTCGTTGAGTCCTGCACCCCACAGAAAAATATAAGAATTTTGTTTGTGAGAATTTGCAAGGGTGGGCACCGGGCAGACATGTTTCCAGAATAAGTGTGATTCTGGTGAGAGATTGAAAATCAATTTTAAAGCCTGTTTTTCCAAAACCAATCAAGTCCAAATTTTGTAAGTCAAAATCAGGTTGGTCCTGGTTGTTTGAGCGATGCATGGCTTTCAGTTATTTGGTTCAAAACCTGTCTAGTCCATTCTGTGATACAAGACCAGTTAAATCACAGGGTATTGCTGTTATTGCAACACTAAAACCAGTTAAATCCATATTTCGTTTTTTTTTTTGTGAACAAGTTATTTTCATGCTTAGGGAAGCAAATATTGTTGGTTCCTTTAAACAGCATTGCTGTAAAACAAATTTTAGTAATTTGCACTGTTTATGATAAATTTTTAAAACTGTCCACTGGACTGACGACTGCTTTTGATCTGGCAATCTGGTTCCTCGGCTGCAAAAAATAAACCAGTGAAGCCCACAAAAAGATTTGTCTAAAGTTCACGAAATGCTAAAAACAAACAGTGAATAAGTAATCAATTGATCTCCTACAGTTTGACACAGCCAAAATTCGGTTCGAGTAGAATTCATTGAAAAACGTTTTTTGCCTGCCTAAAGGAAAATAAAAAACGTGACTAACACGGTTTTGATAAACATGGCTTCTTCTCAACATTTTTGTCAGGGAATCACCTACAAGCCATATGCCAAATGGGCATAAACTCACCATTGGCCAGCACACACTCCCAATGCAAAAGTATTTGGCAATTTTCTGGTCAGGCCATACTGTGTCTGCTGACGTCATTTCATTGCCTATATAAAATGAGGCCATATGGCCAACATTTCACCATTGCCTGTCGATTTTTTAATGCATAAGCAAATCTCTTGTTTGCACAAATGAAAAAGGCCTGAGGTGATCAAATGATATTTTGGAGGAAAACATAGTTGAATCTGATGATGCCAATTGTTCCAAGCCACAATGGAATTTAATCAGGGTGGCTCAATAAGCACCGATCATTGTATAGGGTGGGCCAAAAGTCCCTTTCCACCAACCTATTGTTTCTCCAGATTATTAGTGTTCTCCATTATTGTCCGTGCACATCGTTATGCGTCGCCATGTCCTTCGGGACATATTTTGCAGCATTACAGGGGTCAATGTACCGAATATGCATCCCGAATTGGTTTGGTCGGTAGTATTGTATCGGTAATGCAGCAAAGCGGAAAGGGACTTTTGGTTCATTCCTCAGCTTTACCGGCTCGCTCTGCTCCAGACAGCATGGTTTCAGCAGTACGGGGCTCCTGCCCATTACTCCATCGAGAGTATGAGGTGGAGGGTGCGCGAGTATCTGGAAGACACACTCTGACAACATGCAATAATTCCTTGTGGGGCTTCATCATCAAGCAGATGGTTTCCCAGCACAGCTGATAAAATACGTCCGACTAACGGCGCCAATCAATTCGGGAAGCATTCGGTACATTGACCCCTGTAATGCTGCAAAATATGTCCCGAAGGACATGGCGACGCAACGCGATGCTGGAACAACAAAGGAGAACACTCTGATAACTTGAAGGAACAATAGGTTAGTGTAAAGGGACTTTTGACCCACCCTATTGTATAGATCAAGCTTCTTGACCAAAGTCTATGATCAGGGCACTTAAAATCCCTGAGTAACCCACCTTTTATTTCCACAGCTCTATATCTTGGCACCATGGCACTGAAACCTCTAACACTCATGCAGTTTTCTTCACCAACAACTTTCTGGTAGTCCTTAATCGTCATTTGAGGGTTGATGAAAACCTTTGAGCAAGGGAAAAATATATGTGTGTTATGGTCAGAAAATTCCATAAAAAGTAAATCCAAATACCTGACTCATTTTGAGCACAAATGTCGAAATGCGTAATCTGAGCACTGTGCAGTGTACCAGTGATTCTCAATTTTTGAGAACGAGCACATTTGCGCGGGACCAACCCCACCTTACATATTTTTTTCTTTTAAATAATGTAATCCGGGTGGTCCGTGCACTCCCACAAAAAACTCTGAAAAAAGTCAAATATTTCTGTATTGCTAAAATTCCATAACTCCAAAATGCATCGAGCTTCTTGGGAACACTTTGCATGTCACAATGTCCATCTGATGATGTTTGTACTGTCTTGCATTTTGTATGGAAAATGTCCATCTGATGTTTGTACTGTCTTGCATTTTGTATGGAAAATGTCCATCTGATGTTTGTACTGTCTTGCATTTTGTATGGAAAATGAGCATCTAATGGACGATATACACAACGCAGTGAGTTGTTTTCCACGTATGCAAATTCTGATTTTTTAAGAGAGCAGCTAAATCAGAACAAGGAACCTTGTCGGGTTGAAATTTTACACAAACACCACTTTTGTGTTCACCAACATGACTGTGAACCACATTGGAACAAGAATGGAGATTTTGCGACATTTTGCATGGGACTCCCTTGGGGACCCCCCAAATTCGGGTTTTTTTAAACAACTTGCAACAGTATTTTGATTTTTTGCGGAGTTGTTGGGCTCTTCAAGAGAAATGTTTCAGGCCAAACGATTTGTTAAGTCCCCAAGTTTGGGGGTTATGGGAGCGCAACCCCCAAAAAAGTGCTCTCAGGTTGCAGGCAAATATTAAGCCAGGGTATTGAAACTTTGCATGTTATTTCTATATGAAGATCCCTAATAAAATTCACTGGAACTTTCTGGTATCTCACTTCTGAGCAGAGTTATAGGGTCATGAAATGAGCTTAGCAAGTTTAGCCAAGACACACCTTTATAGGAAGACATGATCTTAGCAGCGAATGGAAGGAAACAAGATGCGAGCTTCCGCCGCCGTCCGCTGCACGTCTGTGCGCTTCATACGGAGTGAAAGACTGAAAACAGAGAATCGTCTTTGATCCCGAAATTGAGACAGAAAATGGCTGAATTGTGATTTTCGACAGAACAGAATGCTTGGGCCGCAAATGTGTAAGGTCTGGTCGTGGGTGGGCAGTGTTGGAGTGGTCGTGTGTGGAGGTGAAGGACAGAGCCAGCCAGAGCCTTGATTGGCACAAATTTGGAGCCTTTGTTGGCGCAGATTTCAAAAAATAAACTGTCCGGGATTCATTTTCATTCTCTCTGTCCAGAAGCCAGTGTTTACAGGTCCGTGTTCAAGATCGCTGGATAATCAGGCGCGGTTCAGGTTGTTTTTTCTGCCAGTTGGATTTTGGTTGCAGTGTTGTCACGATAAAAAAAATAGATGGGGCGAAATGTTATCTGTGGATCCACGATGTTGAGGATTGAGGTCATCAGTCGCAAAGACGAGAAGGTCATCCTTTAGGTCATCCCATCTGTGGCAACATGGTGATTGATGGTCGGAGATTTGCGCTTTGCGGCCTGCATTTCAGCAAAAAATGACAAGAGTATTTCCATCATACCACACTGTTCAGGAGGTGTTCCATAAGTGTTTCCAGACTGAAAGGGCCACGCAAAAATCCAAAAACCCCTGTGGTTTGTGGCTGGAAACAGGTTTTGTCAGACATGTTGTTCACATTGAAAAGGTAAAGATGCATAGGCCTACACTTGTCTCTCAGGGCAGATGGAAAACTTCGAGGCTTGCGGTCAACAGGGGTAGGTACCAATCACGCGGGGTGACATTTGATAAATAACCTGGACAGCGGGATGCCCGGACAGCGCCTCACACCTACCGAGGAGAATAATTACAGGCGAAATCTGGATGGGTAATGTTTTCCCATCGTGATTTTTTGCCCTTTTCATTTTTCAGATTCCAATCAAAAAGGTCTCATTCCATAAATCCATTGGCTTCAGAAAGCTGCCATGTAACTTGTAAGCAAAGGCCAACGCGCAAGAATAAATAGCGATACTTTGCGCTTTTGCACCTATTACCTTTGGCTTGCCGAGCGAAATGTCCCCTCCCTATT
>JASGXE010007745.1:0-18813 GCA_030068105.1 Sinentomon sp. SZTP_YWyxl
TTTTTGAATGAAAAGTAAGGTATGTCTTCGAAGGGAATGCTTTCATAAATGCACAGAAATCTGTGTGGCAAAACTGCAATTTGGATTGCCAACACATTCAGTCGACGATCTGAATTATAGTCCTTCTCTACTCGGAACTCATGTCAGTCGAAGGCCATTGAAGGGGGCAGGCCGGGCTGCGAAGCGGCCAAGTGTGCAGCACCAAGTAGGTAGGACCACATTATTCTTGATAGGTACCTATCCTACCTACCTATCTAGTTGTTTCCACTGTCTTCATTTTTCCTAAAGTACCTAGGTTAAGTTGGTTTGCTGGAATGAGCCTGATGGTGCATTTTTTGAAATGGCAGGCATACGTTCTCACTCTCACCAGCTTCCCATGAAAGTGGCAGAATTGCGGACCAATTCCAATTTGTCATCAGGAAAATGGAATGAAAATGATATCTCAAAGCAAGGAATTACGGATACAAGCTTCTTGGTATGTTAACTTGAATTTCTTTTCGTGGGAACATTCCGGTGATCCATGGTGACCGTCTTTCTCTCCAAATAGACTTGAAATAGACTTATCAAAAAGAAACATCCAGATACATCCATTTCCTGAAAGTTGCTTGAAGGTATTCCTGCAAATGTGATCTTGTGTTATGAAGAAACGGTTTTGGGTTTATTGAGAAAAAGCTAAAACTGGCTTGTGCCCCAAAACATCTTACAATCCTGCATGCGGTAGCTACCTATTGCTTTCATTCTTTAAAAAAAATTTGACCTTTAAAATCTTCACGAGTCATGGGTCAGACTGCAGGGCTGTGTGAATCGGCTTTCGAGTCGAATCCCTAAAGTTTTGAATCTCGAATCGAACCCGAATCAGCTGTCCAGTTTCGAATTAAATCCTTTTTCGAGTCACATCAGTTTCTTCGAATCTCGAATCTTGATTCGATTATCACCACATGTTTTCGGATCGAAGCTTTTCGAATCGAATGGCAAGAATCAAGAAATAGGTAGGTACGAATCGAATCCTCAAATCGAATCAAGATTCGCATGGCCCCACGGTAAGTAAATGTGGATTTTATTGTGGACATGACTCAAAAGATGTTCATAAGCACTATCTGGTCCCAGGTTTCGTCATGCCTGCTGAATTGTGGATCAAATTGGGATGCTTTGGAATTATTTCGAATCGAATCTCGAATCGTTGCAATGTCTCGAATCGAATCTCCAATCTTGATTCGAATCCTGCCACATTTTTTGAATCGAATCTGACAAAACTTGCGATTTTCGAATCGAATCAAGATGTGCACGGCTCTATCAGGCTGCTTTCAGGTCTTAAAATTCCTGTGAAACTAAGATAGAAGAGCAGGGCACATTTAGCATGAACCCAGTTCAACGATTAAATCTGTGTTGTGTGGCCTTTCAGCTTAGGTATTGAATACCTAACCATTTTATTCCAGTTGGTATTTTTACTAAAACATTTTTCCTCATGTGCTGTGCACAATTGATGCTCACCCTTCAACCAGCGACCAGTTGTCAGTTGAAGGAACATTCATTGAATGGAAAGTTCATTGAGTTGAAATTTTCCCTTTGTGATGTGCACAATATGCGTGTGATTTCATTGAATTTGAACGTTCACATGTAACAGTTTAAACTGGTTGAACGGTAGGACAGGAAGACAGATGACAAGTTGTTCCCTCACGCTTGGTCGCTTGAGCAAGGCATTTGGATTTCATCGCTGTGACAAATTTGAGATTTTGTCAGCTGAACAGCTGTCGAATGGAAAAAGAATTGTCCATGGATGAGTGCCCGAAATGATTTACAGAAGTATGATGCCTGACGTGAATATTTTCATGCAGACGTGTATTTTTTCTGCTGGTGGACACACACAGACGAATGCATTTTCAGGTGGCAGAGAAAACAAGATTAATGTGCCATCACCACCAATCCTGCTGTTTCAGACATTTCATAATTCAAGAATTGTGCACATGCTGCTGCTTCCAATGACTGAATCTGAGAATGGAGAAATTTATATGAAATTGCTGAACCCGGCAGTTCTTAACAGGCATGTTTGTTGTCGTTATAAGTGAAACTCAGCACGTAGCAGAACAGGTTTCCGTTGAATGCAGGACGGAGTTGCGCTATGATCATGGGGCAGTGTTCTCCTTGCGAGCCCAAGTTGTGCAACAAGGTTCGTGTCGAGCCACCTGCCGTATGGGTCAGCTCAAGGTGGCAAATGAAGGTCTTTCAAGATGGGAAACTCTCAGACAGACAAAGCAAATGACAAGATTTTTGATGGGCGGGTCTACTGTTTCTTTCCTCTCGGGAAATCGCATTGAGGCAAATGGCAGGAGTTTAGGAGCTCTTTTATTGGTTTTTAATCCACTTTAGGCCAACAGGAGGTGCCTATCTAGGTACACACATATTTTTTTTATGAGCATCCCAGCTTCACATCTGACCTTGACCAAAAGTGGGCAAAAATGCAAATTCATACAGCCCATCTTCCTCTTTGAGTTATGAGGTTGGTGCCAATCTGTGATTGCTTCCATGCAACTGCAGTGACTTGATAAATCAAATTCATCAAATGCATATAGGGGTCCTATCAATTTTGATAAATATGATCATAGGCCTACCAATATGATATCATGTCTTGATATCAAATACCTAAATAAAAACTTCCTTCTCCAATTAACAGGCAAATCTGTCCGGATATCCATCTTCTGCAGCTGTCACTGGAGTAAAGTTATTGCCAGGGACGAGAGTTTCAGGCGAATCTCACTTTCTCACAAATGATTTGGCTATTTGGCAAATAGCTTTGAAGACCTGGTTAGTTGAATGAACCATTGAAAGCATGCATGCACCAAAATGATGTTCAAAATTATCTGGGTTCTCTGCATTGTAAGACCTGTCCTGGCAGGCCTCATGGCATTTTTGTTTGTGGAGTGTGTAGGGAAAACTGGGAAAGTAGAGTGTTTCATCACCATCTCAATTGTTTCTTTAAAGAATGCAGTACATGCTACGATGTCACAAAAGCAATCCATGGCCAGCGGGGCTGCTGCTCCTTGTATTCTGTAATTTATTTTGCTGTTTCTAGGTAGAAAAGTGACTTTGCCATACAGTTTTTAACCACTGATCCAATTGATATCGCTAACCACGATATCTAAAAAACACCACCCACAGAAATGGTACATTTTAGCCTTTAGGGCGCCCGAAGACTTTATCTAGTTATTCGAGAGCCTTCACCTGCCATTTCTATTGGGGATAATTTGGCTCCAATGATAATTAGGTATTGATAAAATTATTGACCAAATGACCACACAGAATAACTTGCCAGTCATAACTACCTAATTTACATTTTATCAGGTATTTGCATTCCCATTAGCTTCAGTGAAACATTTTCATTTCTGCATTAACTTGTCTTAGTGGCTTCTTGGTGACACCTCATAGAGGCAGCTTTTGATTTCTTGCAAGAGATTGCCATTATCATAGCAAGTTGGCCTGCTTTAACTGTGTTTTCATGTGAATTTAAGCTTGCCAACTGTATTTGGGCATTCTTTTCTTCCATTGATCATAAGAACTGTTGCTTGACATTTAACTACCTATTGCTGTAGGTAATATTTACAATATTTTTCCAGGAAGTGCAAAGGTTTCCTTGCTGCCCTCCAGTTTCTTGGAAGTTCACCCGACAGTACCAGGTCACATCCTTGGCTAGCATCACTTACAACGAAGCTTGTGTCAACCCTTAATAGACTGCAGAAGATTGCTGGATACACTATCGGCCACCAGGTTGGTGTTTATTGATGTCTTGCCGGCATGTCTACCGGTGCCACAAAGAAGGAATTCTAGAAATTCGCTCTGCAGTTGTTGGTTCATGATTTAAAGTGCCTACTTTTTGCAATGCATTGAGGTTTGGCCACTATGGGGCCACATGCAGTATGTATTGTGCTCCCATTGATTTCAGCGACGGGGCAAAAACATCAGGTCGTTAGTGATGCATGGCAAAAAACCAAAGGCAGAGTACGCACCTACCTATAAAACCTCTTCTGGAATATGTCGGAATAAGTTACGTTGGGGTAGGGATGGGTTAGGGTATGTGAGGTTAGTTAGCGTTAAACAATAAATCAAAACCATATCAGCTCATGATATGAATCACAAACGACCAGAATTAGTACCAAATCCTCTATGCTTCCCATTTGAGTTAAAAATGATGCAGCTATGATGCGATTTTCCATGTCATTTCATGCAATCACAGTGTGGCCTGCAAAGAGCAAAGTGGGTGGGATAGGAAGGTGCATAAAACAGGGTTTCCACCCATCCTGGAATGTCCTGGGTTTTTATTTTGTCCTGGAATGTCCTGGAATTTGACATGTCTGTCCGGAGAGTCCTGGAATTTTTTTCTCGTGGAAAAGACTGCATTTTTGATACACAGAAGTGGGAAGCTACATACTGAATCACTTTTTTTTCTTTGTGGAAATTACTGAAATTCTTAACCACAGATGTAGACCACTGTGAAACCAAGTGAAGCCTCCATAGACAGCATTGAGGATGGCAGTCCTTGGGAGTGATGGATTTCATTTTCAGCAACAGACATAATTCCATCTGGAGAACCCAAACTTGCCAAAAGGCTCCAGCTTTTGGTGGACTCCATCCCACAAACCCCCTGCCAGGGGGCTCTGTCCCATGGATCCCCCACTGGGGGCTCAAGCCCTCCAGACCCCCCTCAACTGGGGAGCCCCCAGACCCCCGCTCTCCTCCTGTCGACCGTGATGGAAACTGGAAAAATAAATCCAATTTCGAGTGGGAACCCTGATAAAGGCTCTGTACCTACCTATGGATTTTGTTGATGATAAGCATAAGCAATCCATCACTCCGGCATCATTGGTAATTTAATGGCATTTTGGACAGTGTTTGGCTATTTCTTATTTTTGCAGTGCTTTCAAAATTTGATAGCTATTTCTCAATTATTGTGGATAAAAATTTTCATGTTTTCAAATTTTGATTTGTTTTAGCTGGAATATTCTAACAGTGGAAGCAGTGGTGGTGGTATTGATGCCAGACACTCAGTGATTTCATGCTTGTCGTGGCATCCTCATTGTGCACGGCTTGCAGTTGGTCTGGCTGACAATTCCATAAAAATTTGCATCCCCAGGAGGAAGGACCAGTGCTTGAGGCATCACAAACAAATTGGAGTCACATGTGTTTCCTGGAGGTAAGACAGCCTTTGTCATAAGTGAATGTAATAGGAACCTAATTATTGTGCTGTTCTTAGCAGTGTGGTAAGTTGGTCTTACAAGATGTTGCACCGGGAATGCAAAATTTGCCTACTGTATTTTTTGAATTCAAAACTTGTCAAGTTTGAATGTCAGCCAAACGTTGCAGTGGGACATGGTTGGCGTAGGTACCCAGGGCTGCAAAAAGTCGGGAGCACGGGCGCAATGCTCCCGGCGGGACGATTGAGGGCCGACCGGAATCGAAATGGGCTGGCGACAAAAAAAAAGAAAGCTTTTCTCGATTTTCGACCGGGACCGAAATAAAGTGCTGGCGAGCCAAGAAAAGCTTTTTGATTTTCGCCCGGAATCGAAATGATCTGGCGAGCAAAAAAAGATTTTCGACCAAAAAACATGACTAGGCTCTCAAATCTGTGATCCAGGGCTCCAAACGACTTTTTTGCAGTCCTGGGCCTACCGCCTCCTACCCCATTAACTAGATTTCGCAGACCCAATTGTACCAGGTGAGGTTTCATGGAGTTTTCAGGTCTTTCGCCACAGAATTGGATAGAAAACTCAAAAAACTTTCCTTCGCATTTGACCAAAATAAAAAATTCGAAAATCCATCAACAGTGACTTGAAAAATGAAAAATAATGGGTGATAATCTTTTGAGAGATATGTTCAATGTTCGTGGGAGCTTGTTATTATTCGTAGATTAGTGGTTTGTTCAGTATCCAAAATAAACCGGCTTGCTCCATACGCACATCAGTTATACAACCACCATCTCGTTACTTGTTATGCACGCACCCGTCGCAACCACCATCCATGTGATAGTTCACTTGTAAAAGTAGGTAGATCTACGAATTTAAAGTGTTTCGCTGAAGATTTATTTTTCATGACCCTTCATTATGCAGCAATAAATTTTCATTTGCCTTGCTGGAGTTCGAATTATTGCAAATAGGCGAAGGTATGCTTGGTCTGCGCAAACAACAAGAGAACCATGCAGGTAGTCAGGGATGGGTAAACTTAGAAAACTGGACGTATTTTACATGACTCTTCTTGGGATTCAACTTAGAAATACAAATTTCCTTAACCCCTCGTGTTGTTACATGTTTCGCCAAATCCCACCAGTTATTCGGGTTCATTCCTAAACCCGTTTCTATTTTATTTTTTCCAATCAACCATTTAGGCCATTTTCAGCTTCAAACTTGGCAGTTGGTTCACGAGCTGGAATTCTCATATGGAAAGTGGATTTGGCTTCAAAGACATCTGCCGTCACTCAAGCCAGCAATGTGGTGCATTTATCAATGAAGGGTAAGCATGGTGAGGGTCAACACAGGGCTTATTGCTGCAAATTTGAAACTTTCTATACAGCTGTTTTTTTTTAATTTCTTCAGAATGAAATTTCTGTGATGCAGCAAGAAATTCGGATATTTGATTTTGAAATTGCTGCACTTGAAAAAGAATTTCAGATATTTTTGAAATTGCCGCACTTGTACCCTGTATGGGACCATATATTTTTGTCATTCTGAAATAATTGAGCCTTATCAGTTCGCAGAAGTTAGATGGAACAAATGTCCACTTGGTTGAGCCTCACCCGTTTGCAAAAGAAGATGCAATGTGACCATTTAATTGAACCTTAACCTGGAAAAAGTTCTACTCCACGCCTTGGTCATGACTCATGACATGTCTGGGTTGATCTCTCCCCTTTCTGATACTTGCTCGGATTGACTGCACAAAGACTAGAGGGTTTAAAGTTGATTTTGAGGCATTGGACACAAGGAAAGGACCTACCTATCACCGATTGGTGTAGATGATCTGGTGTTTTGATCGTTGGTGATCTAGCACTTCGGCCTTTTGGTTTGATTTAGGTAGCTTACCTTAAACTAATCTAAATCTGGCCTAACTGTCCTAACCTAATCAATTATCTGACCTTTTTGTCGGCCCAGATGGACTTTTTTTAAAACTATTCTAAATTTGGCCTAACTGTCCTGACCTAATCAATTATCTGACCTTTTTGTCGGCCCATATAGACTTTTTTTAAAACTATTCTAAATTTGGCCTAACTGTCCTAACCCAATCAATTAGGGCCTATCTGATAGGCCCTAATTGATTGGGTTAGGACAGTTAGGCCAAATTTAGAATAGTTTTAAAAAAAGTCTAAATGGGCCGACAAAAAGGTCAGATAATTGATTAGGTTAGGACAGTCTATCTGACCTTTTTGTCGGCCCAGATAGTCTTTTTTAGATTGAGAGAGATTGGCAAGAGTGACTAATAGCCGATGGTCTCAGCTTGCTCTGGGACTGTTGCAAAAGGAGTGTCATTTCATGTCACTCCATTGTGATCATTGTAATTTCTTACATGTTGCAAGAAATTGCGATAATTGCAGTTGGTTCCATTGATGTTTTATCAAGCAAAAACATTGCTTCTTCCCCTCCAGGCCACTCACCAGTTTCTGCTTTGGCATGGAGTCCCCTTGGTGATCTTTTGGCCTCTGTATCAAGTCAGGATAGCAGCATTTACATTTGGAACACTGCAACTGGTGATGGAGTTCCCCACTGCCGAGGCCGAATCAAAGGATATACACTGTTGGCGTGGTCTCCTGATGCCTGTAGGCTGCTAACTGCCACAGTCTCCACTGTTTTCAGGTGAATTGTTTGGTTTTGGAGACAAATTTTGGGTTTGAATGAATAGGCCCTAGTTGCGAAACCAACCACCATGCATGCCAAAGGAAAAAATTCTCACGACGATACGTTGGATGTCCCTTTCCAATGATTCCGTATCACGAAATGTTTTTCTAGCATCTGGCGCAAGTTTCAGCACATTTTTCCATTGCCTCACCATGCCTTCCCAAGTGCAAAATGCCATTTTGTGAAATTTTATTTCACCACTTTGAACTGTAGATTAAAAATATCGAAACAGAAACTCATCCCTTTTGTTCACTTGAATTGCACCGTGCTGTAGGTTTTGTACTTGAATCCAAATTGTCACATCACATATCGTATTGTCAATAATTTCACTGCCTTGAATCAGAGCCACTTTGTTGTAACACAGTTCAATATTATTTTATTTATTTTATATATTATTTTTCAGTTATTTCAATAAAAAAAGTTTTTTTTTATTGGACTGAGGATGCTACATGTGTTGGCTATGGAATCGACTTCCAGTTGGGCGGTTTACTTTCTTGTTCTTTTGTTTTTTTCTTTAACTTGTGGCTGAATTGTCAGAACCTTGCAACTTTCTCATTAATTTCTATACAGTAGATTATTTTAGTCGGGCACATGCTGCGAGCTTTTGGTTGCAAAAATTGCATCGTTTAATTGCATCGGTGATACCCAAAAAATACATTTTTTGACTTTTTTTGCAG
Organism: Sinentomon sp. SZTP_YWyxl; assembly: GCA_030068105.1. Lineage (NCBI taxonomy): Eukaryota > Metazoa > Arthropoda > Protura > Sinentomata > Sinentomidae > Sinentomon > Sinentomon sp. SZTP_YWyxl. The sequence goes on from JASGXE010007745.1 coordinate 8,552, forward strand.
TTTTTTCTTTTTTGCATTTATATGTCATTTGAAGTATGCAGAATCATAATCTGCTCTTGAAATTCTCAAGTTGTCGTTATCTTGACCTAAAATTACCGGATTATACAGGGGTGTCCATTTGGCGCTAACCTTATATTTTCCGCAACTTTACATGCCTGACTGTAAATGCTGCCTTTTAGGCCCTAATTGGAGGAAACATATCAAATTTGGGGCCCTGGTGTAAGAAAACAAGCTGAATCCACATATGCATTCCAAAATTCAGTTGAGGTGTCACAAAGCTGAGATTATGACACCCGAAAGTGATTTTTCTTGTTTCATGTGCAAAGCAGTTGTACCATGGAAGTTTTTCCAAAAAGTTGACATTAAGAATCCATAGGTAATGTTGGCATCACTAACAACACTGCTTAAAAATTTGTAATAATTTATTCTTCACAATCGTCTTAGTAAACTGTTTTTGAGAAAGTCACTCAAGCTTGTGAAGTTAGTGACAGTCGTGAATTTGGGAGCATGTGAAGGATTCACCCATTGGTAAAGACTCTCTCATCGGAAGCAACAAAATGCTACTCCTCCCTCATTTTTCAAGGTAGAAAGCCTAAATTTTGTTATTAGGTGTAAAAAAGTGTGTGGAATGCATCTAAGCATTGAAAAATGGAAGTTTCGCTGGTGTTCATGAGCCACGGCAGGCTAAAAACAAATGCAAAAGAAGAGCCAACTTTGAATGCTAGAGCCAACTTTGAATGCTATTTTCTCGCATTCTTGTTTTCTGCTCCATCGGAAGCAACAAAATGCTACTCCTCCCTCATTTTCGAAGGTAGAAAGCTCAAAATTTGTCATCATGTGTAAAAAAGTGTGTAGAATGCATCTATGCATTTAGAAATGGAGATTTCCATTGTGTTTGTGAGCTATGGTAGGCGTACTCCGCGAGCGAGAGCCTTCATGTGTATCTGCATCGAAAAGGTGAAATAACAGACGAAATTTACAAACCACCCAAAAAAACTGACGCTTAGACAGAATTCTAGGGACAAAACTGATATTTTTGCCAAATTTCAGCTCTGTACCTTAAAAACTATGGAAGGAGTAGCGTTTTGAAAAATGCCCCATCTACCGCTATACAGACCCCCCCACCCGGCGAGGGGGGGGCTGGACAAAAATTTTTTGCTCCAAAATTCATGGCTTGGAATCCCCTTTCAGAGGATATAAACAAAATTGCAAAAAATTCACCCCTTTGAAAAAAGTGCCATTTGAGTATCACCCCCCCCCTTAACGCCAATCAAAACCATCAATTGACTTGTTGGATTTTTTGCACATTTTTTAATCATTTGGTTGTTTCGTTTGCTTGCTTCTGTGTACAGGGCGTTGAAGAGGTGTCGCTCTGGATGTGGTCAATTTTTGCTTGGGAAATTTAAAAAAAACTTCACTTTGTCCCGTCATCACAATTCGGCTCTCAATCAGAAATCAAGGTGGAATGGGTCTTTGCTTTCTGACAAAAAGTGGATGTGAACCTCTGTCAGGGAGAAATGCGATGTTGTGAAAAAAGTGTCAGGAATTCAGTCACAACGAAAGAAATGCGCATTTGTAGTTCAAATAAGGAGATAACTGGAGGCGAGTAGAAGTAACGTTCCGTCAATTCCCAGACAAAATATTCTATGATTTTCAAATCTGAGGAAGGATCCGTCCACTTCACGTCGCCTCCGTAGCCAATCCATCTGCCTGGGAAATTCGCATGTTATAAAATTGTCTGACGCCAGGCCGCAACCATCGGCGCGACCCGAGAACATCATGACAGTGACATTTGCGCTTGTGAACTTTCTTTGCCACTTTTCGTGGCCCAAGCCAAACGAGGCCTTGCTAACGCTCAACCTAAATGGGCATGGCTGATGGGCCCTGACAACAGGCTCACCCTGTCCTTGCTCGATGAACGGAATGACAGGAGGTCACCTGGCATGGAATCATATCAGAATAGCAAAAGCATAATCGAAAAAAAGCCGAAAAACGATAACAACAACGCGCAGCATGTGCAACACATCTATATCTTACAGTATTTTAAATGTTTTGTTTGTGTTAAACCATGTTAGTTGCTGAAGCCCATCTTCGTTTTTTTCTAGCCTGCCATGAAATGCACCATTTTGAAGGCCATAATGGCTTACCCAGACAGATCCATGCAATACACACACGTATTTTTCTTGCAGTGGAAAGTAACTTCTGTTGTGTGCATATTGCATTGCATTTTCCGAGTATGTCGTGCCAACTTGTATGTGGACTAGTGAATGTTACTGGGGTCTCATTCTCTTTCATAAGATCTTTCAGCGAAGTCATTTCAGGTAATAATTGTGATCATGGTGTGCCATTTGATCATGATGTACCATTTGATCATGCTTCTGTTGCCGGTGTAGCTTGATCATTGTGGTGCATAATATCATGGAGAGTTAGGATCTTTGTTCAATTGTTGTTTTGTTAAATAATTTGTTCCAGGGTTTGGAATGCATCAAAAGGTTGGACTCAAGAATGTTGGAACACTGTCGGCGGATCACTCCAGGCCGCCGTCTGGGACAAATCTTCCACTCATTTGCTGTTTGCCACATCTTCTGATCCAGTGTTGTACTGTTGTACCTTCTCACCATCTACCCCTACCCCATCCCATGAAATGATTGCCTCTAGCCCACGCCTTTCCCATTTTAGTTCCAATGAAAATGGCTCCCAAGCTGCCCTTCAAGTGGCTGATTTCTCCGAGTTTCATTTGAAGATCGATGAGGATTCAGAGCCTGTGAGGTGAGTTCGGTGTGCTTATACACAGAGAGGAGGATCATTGTTCGGGGCATGGAGCCGACTGCCCCTGACTCTGACTAGAAATGTCCCACAGAAGCTCGCTTGTCCCAGGAATGAACTTTTGGTTCGCCTTGGTTGGAAATTTGGCCTTTAAAACATGAATGTTGCACAAAATGAACCCCAATTTTCCAAATTTCTCCGCATTTGGTGTCTCTGTCCCAGACCCCAATTACTAATTGGCTCGGGCTCCACCCCCAGAGCCCCCAAGTTCTTCCCGGAGGAATGCCCCCTGCAAAACTGAAATGATGTCCCGCTGCTTATAGAGCTGTACCGACACAAAATTTCAAAGATTCCACACACGAAAGCGAATGGGGCAGACACACACAATCAAATGGGGCAACAATGCAACTTTGCAAAAACTTAACTTTGCAATAGAAACTAAAGTTTCTTCCTTTTAACCTTTGATGTAATGTGGCACTTTTATTTCTCTTGGATAACGGAGGCAACGGATGAACGGAAAAACATGTATGTGGATTCATTAATAGGTTGTGCCTGTCCAAAATATAAATATCAGATGCAACTGGGCAAGTTAGGCTAAACGCACGAGTTTAGAGATCGGTGCCAGCAGGCATGGTTTCATTCGGCAAATTTTAGTTGTTCCAATTTTAGGACCCGGTTTTTTAGTGTTTTTTAGGATTGCACTTTCGCTATGCATTTTTTGTTGAAGATAACTTTTTCAAGAGCATAATATGAGTGAAGCCGCTGCATGCACTGAAAAGTTTCTCTTATTTTTTGAGCTTCTACTGAGGCCTTCTGCATAGCCTGAGATTAAAGCCTGTAGCTTCCCACTGTCCTTGATAATATGATAATGGTCTAGAGGCCTTACGGATGCTTTTCACAGCCATGATGAGCAAGCAAACAGAAACTTCAGTGAAACATTTGGTTAAGCTGGTATCTGTTTTTGTCAGCGATACATGAACGCTAGACATGATTCTTCTCAGACATGCATCTGCACACGACAGTGTTTTACTAACCATTTTGCTGATTGTTCCCATCAGATCACATGCAGAAGAAGGGTACTAGACCTTTTCAGATCTCTGCGTTCAGGGTTGCAATGTGTCTATGAATCAAAGTGTCTTGGACCCATTGTTGAACTTGGCCTCTTTCTTCCTGGGCAACGTCACCATTTTCAACCCCACAGCACATACGGGGTTCCCAGGTGAACCTTGATTTCCAAAAATGGACCTTGACGGCTTGAATCCTTGAAAAACCGTGCATTTGATGATTATTGGCGAAACCTTGGCAAAACCTGCAAAAAATCTTGACAATTGCCATCCGCTAACATTCGGGGAACCTGATCTTAAATGATAGCTTTGGTCTTTGAGGGAAGCCATCTCCCCAACCTCCTACCAGAAGCTCTGTCCCTTGGAACCCTGCTGGAAAAACTCCTGCAGACCCTAGTTTTGTGGCCTACGACCACGAGGTTGGTCATGGGTGCTTTTTCTCACGAAAGAAGGCATTGAAAAATCTGGGAAAGCCCTTGAAATTGGGTTTCCAAAATCTCTGGGAAATGTGAACCCCAGCTTGAGGCTTGCTTATGTTCCAAGAGCATCGTTGTCCCGTCATGAGAGCACCGATCAGAAGTGGGGTAGTGATGGCTGTTGGGATGAGGCCACAACGACCGTCACAACCACTTGAAATCGGTCTGCTCTGGCAAGGGAATGGGATGGCCTCGGAACGTCAGCAAGGCTCGTCAAAGTGAAGATGCCCATCGAATTTGCCAGGTGAAAGTGACCTCGTGGTCTTGGGTGTTCCCAATTTTCTGCCATTGAAATTGCCCAGCGACAACCAACCTGGAAGACTTGCTGCCTGTGTAAGGCCTTAGCTTGAAACGTGGTGTCTACAGTTCCGGGAATGTGTTTTGCACACGTGATAACCCAGGACAATTTTGGGAATTGTTAGGAAAATGATAAGAATCAGGGAATCTTGTACATGAGCTGATAAGATTCTTTGAAGCAGCAGTTATAATAAAACACTGTATTCTAAGATCAATGATGCTTTTGAGGTGCTGATGCTTTAGAAAATTAGAAATTCATAATTATTGAATGCCTATAAAATTTTGAAGATCTGCGAGTTGGCCCGACAGTACACTGAATTGATTGAACAATAAAGAGCAGTCCCAAATGTACTAATTGTCTGACAGGGGAGGGGGACCCTGTAAAATGCTGATATTATTGATTCTGGAAAATTTGGGGAATTTTTTTAGAATTTGTGCAGACATCATGATAAAAATGGACCTGTGTCCTGATTAGAAAATTCTTCATTCATATTTCAGCATTCGTGGCATTGTAAGAAGAATGGCATGGGATCAACATAGTCAGTATTTGGCGATCACTTTTGTCGACTGCCATTTTGTAGCTATCTTCAGGACGTTACTTCGGCCAGTTATCCAACTTGTACCCTGGTATGTTTTCTTTGGATCTGTTTTCCACCAGTTCTCTGTCATCCAACTAGCATTCTCTCGCTCCCTCCCTCCCATTCTCTCTCCTCTCCGGTAAGGTATTTTCCGGCACTTTTGGTAGATATTTCGAATGCGGCATATTTTGGATAGGCCTAGCACAGCTCATGTTAATCCCAGATGATGGGTCAAATTGACCCACGTCCATTTATCGAGAAGATACAGATCATTCCCTTCAGCAATTCTCCCATGAGTTGTTCCTCGATATCACAAGGTATACGAAAATGGTACTCTTCACCCGAAAAAGGGACAGGCTTTTACCGCTTGTACGGTATACCTGCCAGAAAATCAGCTTTTTGGGACTATGAATTTTTCGAAACTTCTGGAAAAGTCTGAATTTATTGATCTGAAAATAAATTTTTACGCCAGTCAGCTTTGCCCGATGAGTGGTGCAAAAAGCAGACAATTCCTTGATTCCATAGCATTGTTGAATGATTAGCATTGATTCCACAATGTCTTTGAAATTAGCGGCGGAAACTCGGAATAAATGGAGTTTGAATCATCCTGATTGCTTTTCATTTCTCCATCTAGTGATGTCATCCGTGGGGAATCTGATGATGAATTGCCGGTCGTGATTTCATTTCAGCCTAGCTTTACTCTGGGATCTCTTCTTACCGTCGTAAGTGTGACATATTTATGTGAGTGACATTATATTTCTGTAATTCACAGCATATGCATATTTTCCAAGCCTCGAGATGAGGCGAGATGTTAGGAATGCCAGTTTTTGAACTCCATGGAATTTCTGTCGAAGGAAGTGAAAATTTGGATGATGTCCTGGCGTAAATTTCAAATTAGCTGCAGCAAAGCGATTTTTGTCAACAAACTGGCCGCTAGCCGTTCGTAAATAACTTTAAAATGGCGACGTATTGCCCCCGCCAATGTGGGCCTTTGTCAAGCAAAATTCAAACACATCGCTGCTCTCCTTCACTGCTGCTTTGAGACTGGATGAGGCTAGGTGAAGATGCGCTGGAATGGTTGTTGATGTGGGCTTGTGTTTTCAGAAGGAGTGAGGCGTGGGGTGTGGTGTGGTTGTGGTCAGAATTCTGGTGCTGAAATGGTGGCAGGGATTGGATGGAGGGGGTGGGTGGTTGCTATGTGGGTTCAGTGCAGAATTCCTTGGATTCCAAGGAAAAATCTTATGTTGGGATCTGGAGTGGGAGGGGTGGGAAGTTAAGATTTTGGGTGGGGCAGGTTGAGGCAGTTTGTTAGGTAATGGACTTGCTGGTGGCCCCGCCATTTATCATCTTCACATGAGGTGTGATTTTAGGTACGGTAGGTTAGGTTTGTTTATGCCTAACAGAATCTAACCTAACCTTACCTAAAATCACACCTCAATATGAAGATGGTAGATGGGGGGCCACCAGCGAGTCCATTATCGTTTGTTACTTCATTGTTGACCAAGTTTCCCGTTCGTGCCTTCGTGGTGCCCACTCGTGCAATGATCAAAGCGATTTTGGATTCAAGAGGAATGGCAACGATGTCGTTCAACATATGACATGACCACCTCAAGTTCGTTCACGCGCGAATGTTGACATTCTCCTCATGACAAAAGTGCACAAGTGGTATGGTTGGTCAAATTTTCCAGTAGGGCCTAATTACAGCTTCGTTTCTGTCTGTCCCCCTCCCTCGCACTTCATCAGTTGTCACATAAGAGGGAGGCCTATGATGGTGGCAAGCCAAGTCCGCAATTCCTGGGACCGGATCAACCATGAAAAAAAAAACAGATAATCCCTCTGTTGGGAAATAATATTGAGAAAGAAAAATTGCATTTAAGCACCATTCCACGGAAAATCAGCATCAAAAACTTATCAACATTTGAAGTAAGGGCATCGAGCTGTGCCAGGACCAAACACCTTGATCTCTGACAAAGTCGCCCCTCTGCAAAGAAGCCAGAATGCGTGGCACACACAAATGATAACAAAAGTAAGTGGTATGGTTGATGAAATTTCCCAGAAATTACAGCTTAGTTTATGTCTATCCCCCTCACACTTCATAAGTTGCCACATGAGAGGTAGCCCGATGGTGGTGGCAAAACGATTCCGCAATTTCCGGGACCAGATGAACCACAAAAAATAATCCCTATTTTGCAAAGGGGTGGTTTTGTCAGAGATCAATGTGTTTGGTTCTGGCTTTGCTTGAACCCCTCAATTCGGATGTTGGCTAGTTTTTCTGCTGGTTTTTTCATGGAATGGCGCTTAATGCAATTTTTCTTCTTTTTAACATGTACCTACCCAATGACTGCGAAAATTGAACCACGGCTGAAATGTTTTACCTAAAAGTAAGTCTTCACTTTATTCAATTCGTTTTTGCAAACACTTACCAGAAATGTCATAACGTGGGGAGCGTTCTTGGGACCTTTCCATAATGATTGAGCTACGGCTTTTAAGATAAAAAAAAGGATGCTGAACAGTTTAATGATAAAAAGAAAACAGTAGAAACTATATTGCGTAAGCAATCAAATAAATAATTTTTTGATATTCTATGTGATTATGCGAGTGTGTGAATCTTCCATGCAAGAATGGATGGAAAATGCTCTCAAAAAGACTTTTGTTGTCTGATCACATATTTTTTATTTCAGGCATGGTCGACAGGTCGAATTGAGCATGTGCCTTTTGAACCATTGAATTCAGAGGGTTCAGTCAGGAATCGGCCCGAGATATCTCTTTTATCTGAAGTGTCATTCCGGAACACCTCTTTGGCAGGATGCCAGTGATGACAGACGTGCCAGCTGGCTTGTGCTGCTCTTTGTGTTATTTATCTTCTATTCTTTTTTACCAGTTGACCATTTTTTAAGAGGAGGAAAAATAGATTACATTTTGCTACATAATGCCTGTTCTGTTGCTCCTTTGTGGTAATCTGGTATGTCCGGTATCGGTCGTGTGATTTGTGCATTGAAAGCCTTAAGAAGAACAATATGACTGAAGTTTTGTGACGTCCAGGGCTGTACAGGATTCCCTAAAGTCACTTGACATTTGCTAGTATATTCAATCTTCTCTTGTGGGGCTGTTTCTACAGATTTCGGGTTCATATTTGGAAGGCTGCCTGCTGCAGGTGTTTTCCATTCGAATTAGAACAAACTCCACTCCAAACTTCCAGAGTTGCTTCGAAACTGCAATGCACTTTTCTGGGTTTGTCAATTGACTTTTGGGAAACCCTGTATATGATCACTTGTTGAAGGCTCCATTATTCTCCCAATTTCAAGGTATTTTGCGGTATTTTGCCAGCCAAATAGGCTGATTCCAATGAGTAGGTTGACAGCCAGCAAAATGCGATGAGGGTATGGGTGGTTAAGTGTTTGGTTTGTTTTCATGAAAGAAAAGAGGAAATGAAAAATGCAGACCGCCTCTCCAAACTGTGTGTAGGCAGGGATCCGTAAGGATTACTACAGCTCCAAAGACCACGGCCTACATGAGGAGCAGACCACGTTTGCAGACGTGATTTCCAGGTAATAGACAGACGGACTGAAAGATATTGGTTGACAACAGTTCAGACAAAAAGGCAGTGAGGGTAGGCAGATTAGGTCAGATATGGTTAGCTTTAAATAATGAAGGGAAACCGCAATTCGGTATGTGAAGTTGGCCTTCCCCACATGTAGACAGGTCTTGTCGTAAAGGTACAGGAACTGAAGGATTTCTACAGTGTTACTATCCTTCACACTGTTGTCTCTTTTTATTTCATCACTTTTTACACATCCATTGAGCATGCTGACTTTGTCACACCGGCCAAGCATGCTTGGAGGTGATGCATGGGTTTCCTATCTCATGTACCGATGCTTCCCGCAATTAGAAGCAGATATATCTGCCAGTTGAGTTGTTGGATTTAGAGCCTGGATATTTTGATGCTAAGAAGTGCTTGAGGTTGTACGGTAACTTTGGGAATAACCTGGAATTCTCAGGGAAATTTTTTACTCTGGAAAATCTGGAATTCTCAGAGGGGCCAAGGGCAGAGTGAGCAGCGTACTCGTTGAGCCGGCCCGAGGCTCCCCGCGTAACGGGTTCGCGGGCCTGTTCGTGTGTCCCCTTTTGTGTCAGAGTTCTATCATTGGCTGACCTTGGGGGCCACCAACAAAGGCTCACGCGTTGGGGTGAAAACCCCCATAGTCCGGATGGATCAGTGCACTCCTCGTGAGTTGCCCCATCTGGGTGCCTAGGTAGGTGGAATACCGATGTATCTCGAGGACACAGACGAAGGACAGCCGATTTCTCTGACCTCGCCAAAGATCCGTTACAATACCCAACGATACAAGTCAGGATGTGACTGATCCCAGATAATGGAGCGGAGTGATGTTACAGTCAAGGACGAGCTTGGCGGAGACGCAAGTGGACACTGGAAAGGACGAGCAGGACACATGATGATTTGGTATACAACGACGAGCCAAAGGTCACCGAAGTGGAGACAACCAAGGAACTACAGTGAGACGCCGATAAAGGAGGAGGATCCTCAAACACAAGGCTGTATCTTTCATTATTTTATTTCATTTTCTTGTATTTCATATTTAACTCACATCAGAACTACAGGTTGAAGGACATAAACTTGCCTGGGTGGATTCCACTGTGGTCAGCATTGCTAGCTGATGATGAGGATTTGTTGCTTGCCCTTATTTCAAGTAGGCTAGTGTTTTACGGTGCTTGGATTTGATTATATGCGTCACGCCCAATTTGCTTCTGCCACATGAAGTAACCCTCAGATCGTGCGAGGCTTCCACCAGGCAACCGATATTTAATTCCTTAGTGGAATGATTTAGTAATTTGCGATGCCACATTGACGATAGACCCACTAAATTCCCATTAAATTAGGATCAGGAATGGTTTTAACTTGCTTCGGAGATCTCCCCTGATCCTATTGGTACGCCTCTCAATGCCATTTCATGAGACATTTGTTCTGTTTTGCTTTATTTGCTCGCTGCTTACCAACCAACTAATAGCAATTTATTTCCTTTCAGATGGCCAGATGAGATAATCATGACATGCTGAAACGC
>JASGXE010007746.1:0-17769 GCA_030068105.1 Sinentomon sp. SZTP_YWyxl
TTTTGACCCAATCGGCAACCTGAAAGCTTGCGTGACACCGGACTTTCATATGTCTTCGGATGTATCTGGAAAAATAGAAGAAAAAATGGACGTTTTTCGTTTGTTGCATGTTCCGAGTGTTGATGGAATCCCCCACCTCCAAACAATTCCCATCTCCAAACATTTCCATCTCCAAGGATTTGCCATCTCCAAGCATTTCCCATCGCCAAACATTTCCATCCCCAAACATTTCCCACCTCCAAACATTTCCCACCTCCAAGCATTTCCCATCTCCAAGCATATCCCATCTCCAAGCATTTCCCATCTCCAAACATTTCACATCTTCTAACATCTCGTATCTCCAAGCATTTCCCATCTTCGAACATCTCGGTATCTCCAAACATTTCCCATCTCCAAGCACTTCCCATCTCCAAACATATCCCATCTGACATCTCCAAACACTTTTATATGCCAAACATGGTTTCCTGAAGCATTGGGTGGACAACGCAGTGTGGATATGTTGCTCTTGTGGGCATGACACAAAGAGTTCAAGGGGGTAGGGGGTCCAAAAACCAACTTCGTCAGATATTATCCGATTGTGTTCAAATTTTGTACACATATTCCCCATTATAACAGCAATTTCTGCACAAAATTTCAGACCAATATCTTAATTGGATTTGAATTGTTTGCAAAAACGTTGTCGCTGACCGCTCGAACTTTTCACAGGAGCCCAGGGAAAATGGGAAAAGAAATTTTTACTTCTGTTTTCACCAACAGGTAACCAATGGATGTAGAAACTGACTGACGCTGCAAGATTTTTGGATTTGGAGTCCCTTATGCAAAAATTGTGGTCAAAGAAACACTGCGTAAGCAGTTTGTCTCATTATAAAAAGAGAAACGTCCTGGAAAAGGCATTTGGAGGCCAAAAATCGAAATTCCGGCTACGTCAGTCAGTTTGGAACATGTTTTTACATAAATTTTCAAAATTTCAGCATTCTGCCACCATTGGCTACAAAGTTACGCCTTACGGAAGTTGATTTTTTGCTTCAAAACATAAAGCGCTAAAACATTGCGTTTTACTTTTAAGTAAAACATCTTGATGCGATGACGCGGTTCGCATCAAGATGCAATATCTTTAAAACTAGAGCAGATAGGAAAAAAGTACAAACACCACTGGAATCAGCACACTTCAGGCTACAATTACAAATAAAAATAAAAAAAAATGAAAAAATTAGCATTTTGGACCCCCTACTCCCCTTAAGAATTCCACCAAGAGTCCTGAGTGGACTAGGAGCAGATGACATGGCTACTTTTTTACCTGTATTTCTGGGAAACTAAAGAACCTTGACAAAAAGTGAATGAAAATGTCCGCAAGCTGCGGGCATCGATAAATTTGGTGCAGCAGTTGTTACAGTCACTAAAATAAGATCGGTGCTTGTGTGTGGACTTTGTACACCGACTTTTGTTGTTTCGTTGCTCCAAATATGCCAGAAAATTCTGACCCAAACACATGGCTGAAAGTGCATTGCTTTGCAAAAAAGCATTCACATGAATAGCTTGTGATTTTCATTAACATTTTCCAAAATATTTTTCACTCACATTGGTGGTCTGGATGGGACATTTTAAGCTCATTGTCCCATCAAAGCCGATGTGTATTTTGCAATTGGAAATCACCATCTTTCAACAGCTCTGTATCTGTGAAACCTTTTTCGCAAATCACTGTAGGTACACTGGTCAGTGTTTTATTTTGAACTAGAGAGATGTTGTCGATGACACTTTTAAGCATTGAAAAAGAAAAAGTTGTATTTAAGCACCATTCCATGGAAAAACCAGCAGCAAAAAAACTGACTTAGTTCAAACCCCCCCCCCCCCCCAGTTCCACTGTTGATGAGTTTTTGATGCCGGTTTTTCCATGGAATGGTGCTTAAATACAACTTTTTGAATGCACTGCTTCTCCCTCAGAACCCTGTCATATGGGTGCAAATAGCAGACAGAACAGAAACTGTATATCGGATGATATACTTTTTGGTTGGAAACTCCCAACAGATATAAAGAGAAACCCTGTCATCATCGGGAATTGCTAACCGTTTTTGATATGAAAAAAATATAAAAAAGCAAAATAATTAACGTTTAAGTCGTCTGCACATTTTTTGATAATTAATTAATTTTTTTAATTTATTTTATTTAATTTATTTAATTTTATTAATTTTTTTTTTTAATAATTTTTTTTCTTATCTAATGGTAATAAAATGTTACCACCAAATTTGAAAAGAACCACTCTCCTTGTCACTTATCTCATATCTTCCACACATGGCACTTTTAATTTGATCATTTTGCCAAGTTCCAAGGTTTTTACATATTGTGCTGGAATCATTTCGAAAGTTACTACACTGCAAAAGACAAAACCATGGCTTCCCTGGAAGCGAACCTTTTAATCTTGTCTAACATTATTTCCAAACGAGGGATTATCAATTTTTTGTGGTTGATCCAGTCCCTGGAATTGCTAACTCGTGTTGCCACCACCATCGGGCTCCCTTTCATGTGGCAGCTGATGAAATGTGAGGGGGACAAACATAAACGAAGTTGTAATTTCTGGAAAATTTGATCAACCACACCACTTATTTTTGTTAGTTATCTATCAATGTTTAGACAGACTGTCTTTTTTCTGTGGTTCCATGCATCCGATAGTGGGTTCAACTGCTTTAGTAGAGTAAGACCAAAGTTGCATGGAGGGCAAGTAAAAATGAAAAAGATATCGCATCATCCTTTTTTGGGATAGGGAGAAGTGGACCGAATGTTGTTTGGACAGAATGAATTTTAGGCCGAATGAACTTTAGTCCGAACGGCATCTGGTCCGAATGGGTTTTGGTCCGAATGGCTTTTGGTCCGAATTGACTTTAGATCGAATGAACTTTAGTCCGAACGACGTTTGCTCCGAATGGGTTTTAGTCTGAATTGTTTTTAGTTCGAACGCTTTTTAGTTCGAATGGTTTTTAGTTCGAATGGTTATAAGTTCGAATGCTTTTTAGTCAGAATTGTTTTTCGTCAGAATGGTTTTTAGTTCGAATGTTTTTTGGTTCGAATGTATTTTAGCCCGAACGAGTTTTGCACCGAATTGGTTTTCGTTCGAGTGGACGTTTGGATCGAATGTGAATAAGAACGAAAAATTTCCGAAAAGTCTGGCTTTTGCGCTGTGGTTGTTATGTTGGTTTAATCCTAAACATCAGCTTTAACATTGCATAAAAGGGGTCAGGATATTTGTTGGGGATGACATTTAAATGCCAAAAATTGTCTAACTTATCGAAACACAACCTAACCTAACCTAACACGTTCTATAACCTATACCCAGAAAAAACAAACAAGAGAGGCGGTCGCAAGATGTGGAACTGTTCAGATTCAAAACAAACTATCTCCATCTGCGCAGTCTTGTGCGGAAAAATTCAGAATCTGCCAAAGTTTAACGTCAACAGCCGAGAAGAATGGACAGTGGGTCGAACTGAAGTTTGTTCGAATGCCACTTCGACAGAAACCAAATTACTTCAATCGTATCTGGATGGAATGTGCATTAGACCGAATGTGCATTATTAATATTTAATCATTTTATCCAGGGTTTTTAGATCGAATACATTAACGAAATTTTCAGGTTAAAATGCATTTGGATAGAATCTCGTTTTGTCAGAATGTACTTTACTCCGAACAGCGAATAGACCGAATGCGCATTGGTCCGAACGGTTTTTAGATCGAATGGTTTTTAGATCGAAGTATTTTTAGTTCGAATGCATTTTAGGTTCGAATGGTGATTGGATCGAATTTTCGGTTAAAAAAACCATTCGATCTAAAGTACATTCCATCCAGGTGCGTTCCCCCTTTTTTTGTGCTCTAAACTCTGAAACTTGAATCGACAATTTGGGCCGTTCACAGAAAAAGTGCAGCACGTTTCAGAATTCCACCAGGGAAAACAAGATAGAGCACGGGTATTTGGTAACGACGACAGAAGTCAGTATCGTATCTGAAGTAGACACTTACCTTATTAAACCTAGCCAACTCATTCACAAGACACATTGGTGTCTTCTGTGGGTCAACATTGGTCTTCTTCGTAGAATTTCCTCCAGTCTCTGCTGATGGATTGTGATCATCGACACCATTTTTGATTGACTGAGCATTTTGGATGGTTTTAACAGGTGCACTACCCGTGGGCAGTTTCTTTTCAATTCTGCTCTCCATTGGAGAACTAATCAGAGTGTCAACTGATGGCATCTTGAATTCACAAGGATAAGAAAAGCTTTTGATAGGTCATTCTAACAGGCTAAGTTTGACTTTTTGCTGTTTTCGGGACTCCGATCGTGATGATGCCAGAAGGTGAATCTGAGTCAGTGACAGTGGGGAGGAAAATGTTGATCAGGGACATTATTCAAATAACCTGCTAAGCTAGCAGCTTCATAGCAGGATGACTTCAGCTCGTGAGAAGCAAACGCAAACAGGATGATGGCAGGACAAAAGTTTTTATTCAAATTCCTGGTATGACTGCTGCCTGAAACGGTCTGAAAGATGCATGAAGGCGAAGAATCAAGTCACTTTCTGGCTACCAAATCACATGGGTTCAATGAAAAATAAAATAAGGCTCCTCCAGCGATAAGCTTAGCAGGTTGATTTTAATGAGGTTCCAGGACTCTACCAGTAAAATTGACCAGAAGTTTTGCCACAGGAATGCAGCATCGTTTTCCCAAGAATCAGCCAGCCAATGACTACCGATCGACAAAACACATGCAATGAGCTGTCATGTATTTTTCACCAGCCGACACTGAAACCCCAGCAAAACTTTACAAAAACAGTTACATTTGATGTAACCAACTTCCGGGATGATTTACGACGTTCTGCCATCTTTTTCTTCACAATGCTAACTATCACAGGCAAAGACAACGACTTCAACAAAAACACCAACTAAAGACAACCATTCAACAAAAACTCTTTTTAAAAAACAGAATTCGTACTTTTACACCGTGACCTAAAGCATTGTAACAATGACTAAACCCAAACTGTCATGAAGCAGAATTTGCCTTCATTAATTAAATCATCAGGCATTTTATTAGGTAAAACACTGGCATCATGATCAGTATCAAGCTGTTGTAAATAATTATCAACACATGAAGAAGTGAAAGTAAACACAACCAATAACCGGTGACAAGCACGACAGTTGTGTCCGGGGCTGCAGAGCAGAGCCAATATAAACGTCAGAGCACCTGGCAGTGAGTTCAGGGAGGGGAATCCCAGTTCCCAAAAAGTTACAAGCTTTTTGACAAAAAGGAAAAGCATCAAGCTTGCCAATAGAAGGAGTTTTTAAAGCCTAAAACCCAATCATGGGCACACTTTTTGCTTTTCTGGGACAAATCTGAAACAACAAACAGGTCACGTTGACTTTTTGAACGAAAACAGGGACTTGAGACCCCTCTAATGTGGCGAGATTGACGATCTCCACTCCACTTGGGATTGAATCCGGCTCATGTTGCGAGGTCATCACTGTACCGTCTTTGGAGCCGACCGGTCAGATGTCGATCTGGGATGGCTGCATATCCTTATCCTATTCCAATAGCACAGGGAGGGGGAGGGCAGTGCTCCCAGCTGAGCACATATCACGGCTGACCTCATGGTGCACAGTTAGCATGAGTTGTATGGCTAAAACATGGTTGCTGCTGTTTCGAAAAATCGGAATTCCCTGAGTTTTCCAGGTTTTCCAGAAGGATTCTCAGTTTTTTCCAGGGCTTTTTCCAGGGTTTTATCCGAGGACAAGGCAAAAATGGGAGGGTGCAGACAAAAATTGCAAGACAAGAATGTTCTTCGGGTGTCATCGTTGGAAATTAGAAAAAAAATGAAAACGAAAAAAAATGCTATGAAATTCTGTTTTCCGTTTTTTTGGCTGGTTTTTCTGGAAATTTTCAGTTTTCCAGGGTTTTTTCCAAAAATCCCTGAGTTTTCCAGGTTTTCCAGGGTGCAAAAAAAATCCCGGAGTATTCCAGGTTTTCCAGGTTGGTAGCAACCATGTAAAATGTGTCAGTGAGCATGAGAGACAGTGAACTGATGGTCTCTCAACGTGAGCCAGTTTCGATCAATGTGAAGAGGAAACTGGCAATCTCGGCTCGGAAGAACGATCTCAAGTTAAACAACCCTTCCAAGTTTCCTCTCCCTACGGGATTCCCACAACTTTTTGGAAATTCACTTCCCTGACCTTTGCCTATCGATTTCCCTGACTTTCCTTGACCTTTGCTGATCCATTTCTCTGTCTCACCAAGAAAGTGTCGCTGTCGAATGTCAAAATCCGCTGCAGGTCTTACGAGATCTGCGTCAGAGCCTCAGTGATCTTCCAATGGGCGGGGCCTTTGGGAAGGAGGTCCGGGTGACGGCGTCACCAGAAGCTGAAGAAATTTAGGTGTTCAATTTGGCCTCACAATTTCGTTTCTTGTAACCTATGTGTATCTTGTATCCTTCAAAACCTGTATCCTTGTGATACCTGATTTTCCTAGGCATTTAGCATATTTTTTAGCATTACCCTGACCTTTGATGTGATTCCCTGCCTTTCCCTGACTGTGGGGTGGGAACCCTGACCAGGAAAACTTTGATAAAACTTGGACCCAGATTGAACCCGCAAGACCAAATAAACTCGCCCTCAATCAGCATTCGCTTTAAGGGTACGCAAGCATATTTATAATGTCAAAGGCTCACTTGCAACATGGAGGTTATCTGCACCCAGGGAATTTTCCGGTGAGAACTTGAACTTTTGAACAAATAAATTTAAATGAAAATTAAAAATATAGGTGCACCCCAAAAGTAATTTCTTGTGTGGACATATCATTATGCCATGCTCAGTGGCGTCTCGTCCGTGCATTCAACGCATTCACTGAATGCCTATTTTTAAATATGCAAATTCCACAATTTACCTGCTATCACTTTGGGCATTTGGGATTTACATTTGTTGCAAAAATTACCTCGAGCGAAAAATTGCAGCGGCTGGCTTTTGCATTTGCGTGCAAACATTTCCGAGGAACAGAATTTGCCTCTAGGTCGATATCCCTATTGCGCTGAAACACGCAAAAGACAACGGCATTCACAAAATGAATGCAGCATGAGGCACAATCGCACCACAAGAAGGAGGTGGCAGAAGTGAGGGTAGAGAGAGACACCAGCGAAATGGCCAAGGCATTCATCGGCCAGATTGAATTCGAAGCAAGAATCCATGCATCTGACGGCAGAGCAGACCACTTCAACCTGCGGTTCGAAGCGGAGCCTCATGCGCTCTGATAGAGATGGCATTAGGGTCGGTCAGGAGATGCTGAAGTTGAGAGATGCGGGGATTTGACACACAGGGAGGCTCCTTGCCTTGGTCATGATATTTCATGGTTTTTGGCTTGTCTGATGCATGTCTTTGCACTCGCTGTTTGAATCATTGCATCGATCAGTGATTTTGGACACGCAACTCTGGGGGACTACTTTCCCCGCCCCCTTTCAGGGGTCCACCTCTTGATAACCCAATGGTGTACCACTCTGCCTTGCCTGCGATGTTATTTCACGCGAACAGTTGCGTCATTTCGGGGGAGCAACTTCCCATTCCTATTGTCCCCTGGCTTGTGCTTTTTTGCTTTTATTTAGTTCAACCTGGTTGGAAATTCGGCCTCCTGAACGTGAATATTGCACCCAAAATTTCAAAATTTCTTAAGATTTTCGGGGGCTCTGCTCCCCAGACCCCCGCCAGGGTCTCGGTCCCTCGGAATCCCATTGGGGTTCTGCCCCAGATCCCCGATTACTGGAGGCTCCGCCCCCAACCCATCTTGACCGTGCGAATGCCTGAGCGGAAAGGCCAGGAATCGCCACTGGCCATGCTTCCAATTTCTGCAAGGAAATGTTTCATTTGCTTGAAGTAACAGAGTTTTGCATCAATTTAGCTATATCTTCTCAGTCACAAGACATTAGGATATCTCCCATTGCCGTTTCTTTTGTAACAGCTCTCTCCCTCCCTCTCAATCCCTTTTCTTACTATCCTTCTCTTTTGAAATGTCTGCATTGGCTACTGTGCTGGGTGATCCAAATTTGCAAGTGAAACAGAAAAGCCTTTTCCATCACATGACAGCAATACACGATTGGAATTTTACAGTGGCTTTTTAATGACTCCAGTGGACACGAATCCGAAGAAAATGGGTTCCCAGTTCTAATAAAATAAATAAACTTTTAATGGGTAATCACAATGATAAAAATTATGGTTAATCTGCTAAACAGACCCTCCAGAAAAAATTTGAAATTGTCTGGAAAAGTGGAGAGGTCACCCGTCACTGCCTTTACTGAACAGAGCCTTGAGAAAACCAGTCCGGTCATCACTCGCAGGAGGAGCCTGACCAGTGACACTCGTCTTTGCCATGGCCTGCTTCCTCTTTCGGTGCTGTTCATCGGTCTCTCTCATTTTGAACACATAAGCAGGTCGCTTCTCAGCAGGTTCAACGACCTCTGTTGTGTCTTTGCTGCCATCCCCATCGGTAGCTTTCTTCTTCTTCCACTTTTTCTCCTTCTTCTTCTTTATCTTTTCCATTGTTTCACTTCTCTCGACGCTCTTCTGAAACCACTCGGTGTCCTTCTTTACTTGGGATATTTCCGTTCGCAGCCTCTGCTGGTGGACGGCACGTTCGTAGGCAAGTCGCTCATTCAAATGAGCCCATTTGAACCTGAAATAAAAACAGCAATCAATCAACAGAGGTATGTCGAGTAACCATACGAACTTTTACAACTCACATCCTGGTGTTCATGATCCCTTGACATACATCCATTGTAAAAAACAAAAAGGTCAAGTGTTGCTCAAAAATTTATCTGCACCGAAATTAAATTTGGCAAAAGGGTGGCAATTTTGTAGCAGAGAAGTTCAGCAAAACAAACTGAAACAGTGGAAGAATGCATTTTTGTTTGTTTTTATTTTACCTGTTAGCAAAACATTAAAAACGCACAAAATTCCATTCCCCTTTCTCTCTCGATTGCCCCCATTCCCCAACAGAGCTTTTAAGTCAGACCCATCTTTTCTTGATCCCCTATACACCCAGAAAATGTCATCAAAATCTATTGAGTGGCTTTCATTTTAGCATCAAAGGTTCACCCCATCCAAAGGGCCCGGCACGCAGTTACAGTTAAACTTTGTTCCTGAAATGTTGAACTGAAACTTTGCCATCATATTGGCATCAATAATGGTAGTTTTGGCGCAAAATATGCTTTCTCGTAACTTCAGTAGGTGGTTTAGTGATGTTAACCAATGAAATGTGGACTGGGAGATTTCCCACGTTTTGTGCCCAGGCAGCAACACTTGTTCAAATGTACTGAAGCTGCACTCACATGGTCAAAAAAGGAATCTAAAAAATAACTGTCAGATTTTGCTGACATTGCCTGGTTAGGTTTTGACTCGTGCAGGTTCAAAGCAAAGCAGGTCACAAAAAGCTGTAAAAACTTGTCCTCGAGCAGAAAAAACCTCAAAGCTTCTAATGTGTACATGTTAGAGAAAAGCTAACTGTGTCATTTTTTCGGCTTGAAAAATAATTGGTCCTGGTGGTAAAATTTCAGTTAAAATCCATTGGAAAATGCCTGAGATGCAGTAAATGACAGATTTGCTCTTCAGCGTAAAACTTAATTTCATGAGATCGAGTTCAGTTTTCCTGTGGATAAAATTTCAATTTGCTGTGGTGTAACTATTTCCTACCTGGGTAGGTACTTGATGCTCCACAATGTTTCATAACATTTGCTTCTCTTCTTGCCTCCAACGGGAGTGTTGTTCAGCACCTCTGCAATCCTTTTAGCCTTTCGTTTGCTGTCAAATTCAATCCAGCCTTCTGTGAAAGCCCTCCTCTTCTGAGCTTTCTTGACAGATTCTGTAAAGAACGACAACATATCGTGCCAGCAAAGGGACAATACCACCTAATTCCTTCACTTATCAGATTTAAGTGAGTCACTGTTGCACCGGACATGCCCGTGCAGAAAACAAGTGTGCAATAGAGTAGAGTTTGAAAAGAAAGTCAATATCCCAAATTCCTAAAGGTAGCTAAAGACGATCATTCAGAATTCAATCCCTGATAACTGTATCCCCGAGCAAGGGGCAAATTACTGCCCGGTAAATGGAAGTAAAAAGTCATAAAATATGGTAGTTTATGGGAAAGGAAAAAAAAATGCACGTCGTTGATGGGAACAAAATTAAAACTCTTAGGGTCACAATTTTCATCGTCTGCAAATTCGACCCCTTTACAGTGTTGAAAAGAAAATGTCGCACTTTCTCACTCCCTGTACTTTACCAAATAATTTATTTGAGTTCTCGGCAATTTTGGATCGGCGTCAAATGTTTTTTTCATGTTACCCAGTTTTTTTTTTCTTAAGGCAAATTCTTAACAGAAAGCGGTGCCCGCGAGCACTCTAGTGACATCCCCTTCAGGTTCCACAGCTGAGCTCCTGGTAGAGGGTTTGGGGGGTTTCACCAAGAATCCTCAAATTTAAGGCTTTTTTAAGGCTTCAAGGCCAATATTTGGAGATAAGAGTTTTTTTCCACACGTCAGAGTTCACCCGGGGAGCCCTGGAATTGGTCTCCATCTTGCGGAAGAAAAAAACACACGAATAAATATCTATCGAGAGCTAATACAGGAGCCACATTTCAGTTCAGATGCGATTCTCGATTTCGTCTGGCCTCTCTCGACTTGGGTTTTATCCTCCGATAGCTGCTTCGCTTTTGATAAGCTCATTCTCAATTTTCTTCAATCTCCACTGTTGTTTGGGAGCTTGCATTTCGGAGCTGCATTTGGATTGGCCAATTTCGGAGAGTTGATCGGCTTAATGGAGCAGAAAGTTATGTCCAGTCGGTAAGCTGAAGTAATTAAGAAGGAAAGGTGACAGCAAATGAAATCACGAAATTGGCTACTCCAAATTTTGACGGATGTCGGTTTTTTCTTTCCCTCCCACTTGTCTGTTGCGCTTGGACTCCCAGCAAGTCCGTTTCATAATGGGTGCTCAATTTCCGCTTTATCTCTCTTTCTCAAGCCAGGCAAATGAGCCAATCTCCCGATTTCTAAAACTCAGATAATCTCAATCTGCGGATTTCTTCTATTTGAAATTTATTGGAGAAATCTGTGGATCAAGATAATTCATGTTTTGGAAATCGGCCGAATCAGGCTGGTATAGGCACAACCATTGGAAAGCTTTTTTTTATTTTTTGGATTGAACTGAAGGTAGCCACGATTTTATTTCTTCGAGAGAAAAATTATCTGGAATTCACTCACTTACTTTCTGGCTGCAGAAATATGTTCACAACATTTGCATATTCGTCAAATATCTGTCTGACGGCAGTCACGTTGAGTGAAGGAGGAATGGTTGACAAGTAAACCACACCATGCTTCTTTTTTCGTTTTGGTTTCTCTTCTTCAATTTTATCGACCATTCCATCACTGGCTGAAGCAGGATCCAAGCTGGGAGTGGCAGTCATATTATGCAACTCAAATAGGGTCAAGACATTGGTCACTATACTAAATTTGGCAAGAGAGTAAAAAGTAACAATGATTAAAAAAAGAATGGAATTGTGATCATTGATAAGGAACTTCACCATCGCACACAGTGTGACAGTGCCCTCAGAAATGATCCTCATTGGACACTTTTTAATTAAAGTATCTAGGAGCTATCAAAATTGTCAAAGGGAAATTAAGGTGAGATCCATGATTAGATACTCAGTAGATGTCAGGAATGCCAATGTCAATGCAGTTTTCGATGTCGTCGACTACGAATGATCGCTTGTTTGAATGGCAATGAAAAATGATTGCTGGACTAACAGTCTCACATCCAGGAGTGGATAGGATAGGAGACAGTCAGGAACCATGGGATGGAAGGCACAATGGGACATTTTGCAATTTCAATATCATCATAGATTAAAATGGGCTTCCCATTTTTTCAACGCAATAGCAAAATATATAAAACCAATTTGAAACTGTTTTAAGAGATACGGAATGTTCATCTTCTTCTGGATTACTGTTTCCTGTCGGAAGAAATCTTAAATCATCCCATCGGCTTCACAAGGCGTTAAGCTGTCCGCAATGCCTGCTACGAGTCCTTAAAATTCACCTCTAAAACTGACGATCAACTTACGTTCTTTACAATCAGGGCCACCAGGGGTTGAATTGACGGCATTCCACGAGCATTTTGGAATGGGGAATGGCATTCCCTTAGCCAGGAAGTTAACCAGGGAGAACACTGTTCCCCCGTTTCCTGATTTTTTGGCCATCGTGCATAAACCACCAACTCGAAATGCAACTGTGGGTATTCACACTATCTTTTATAATGTCTCCCAAAAAGCAGGCTTTCCCCGACCTTGTCTTGCAATGCGACCCCTGTTCACAACCGACAACTCTTGAGGTAGGGGAACCTTTTTTGGTGATTTAATGCACAAAACCTGCTGATTCCAGGCTTGCAAGCCTTTTGAAATTCCGTGTGGTCTGAAGTTACGTACTCAAAAGTAAAGGCAATTCAATGCAATCACACTGTTCTGTAATCAATTGGTGAAATTCTCTCTCTTTCACAAAACCTACTGTTGTAGAGAAAGGAAGCATCCTAGGCAAAATTTCGCTGTTGTTGCGAAATCAGGAGCTTTCTTGACATAAAAGTGTGCCAGATTTATGGCTTGTAGGTCGCTCCTGAGCTGTGATTTTGCAAAAAAAAAAAAGGTTCGACGATGACAAACAAGTTTTCTGATATCGAAAAATCATATCTTTGCAAATCTCCAATTTGCTCGCTCCAATGGTTTTCATGTTCAGCAAGTTTTTAAATTTTTTCAATATCTTAGCTCAGGAATAACATGGGCCAAGGAGTTGGAACCAGTGTCCTGAATTCTCTGGCTAATTTCTGACTCAATTTTGGTTGCTGGTGAAAACCAGAGTCCTGTGGGTTTTACGTTAGGTTTTGGCACTGGAGTGATCAAAACTTGTGTTATCTTGTGTTCTTTTTGATCATAAACTACTGGCCACAGCTGAAGAAGCTGCAGGTGTGAAATTTTGCACAGATCTCACACATGTAAAATGACCCAAAGATGCATACAAAATTTGAGCCAAATCGGTTGAAATTTTAACATAAATTGAAGGTTTTGGCTCCCCCCACTTTCACCATCTGGGTACCTCCCCATGTGGAAGGTCCTGGCTGGGTCTTTTCAAACATCTCTTTCCAACAGGTAGTTTTCGATATTGTCAAACTTCTAAGAAAAACGAATGAAAAATTCCCCAAAGGAATTTTGACATGCCTGCCATCGATTGGCTTTATAACCAATTTTGCCTTTGTGCCCGTGATTCACAAACACCTTGGGCCTTGTTCTGTTTTTCTTTCATATTTTTTCTATTCGGTGTAATATTCTCTCTCAATTTTTTCATTGGCCTGTTTTTTCTTCCATTATTATTTCTTTTATACATGGTTTCCCAAAAGTCACGTGAAAACCCCAGAAAAGTGCATTGCAGTTTTGAAGCAACGCTGGAAGCTTGAAGTGGAGTTTGAAGCTTGAAGTGGAGGCAGCCTGCCCAATCTGAACCTGAAATCTGTAGAAATAGCCCCACAGAGAAGATTGAAAACTAGCAAATTTGCAGGGGTTGTCAAGTGACTTTTGGGAAACCCTGCATACTTTTCTTTTGGGTATATTCATCTCATCCCTTCCCCATGTAGGTTTTTTTCAGATGCAGCGGATGGTAGGAAAAAATGAAAGAAGGTGTGCCTGTACATGTCTCCTGAGAAATGTTGTAAAAATTTAAACAAAATGGGCTGTACAGAAACTAATTTATTTATTTTACAAATTGGGCAATAATTGTAAAAGTTCAACACAGATCAATTTTTCTTGAACGATGACAATTTATGTACACTGAGGAATGAATGATGGTGGATGACAATGCATTCGTCAATTTACTTTTCGTCAAGATTAATGCCATATTTTGCTTTCGCGGCATCAATTTCCTCCTTTTTCTTATCAGAGTCGGTCTTCTTGAATGCTTTATTCGACTGAAAGGAAACAAAAAATGGGAGTTATGTTTCAAGAACAAAGTCGGAACAAAAAAGTCTTGGCTCTGCCTCACACAAATACAGGGTGATTCAGAAATAGTGGACAAAACTTCGCCCACATATCCCTCTGCTAATTCTGAACAAAAAAGTCTCAATGAACTAATGTCCGCAAATGCACCGTTTGGCCGTTAAATGGGATTTATTTAATTGTCATCTAGCGCACGTGCACTTTTCCAAATGCCCTTGCGGACGATCTGACCGTCCTAAATGTGGCGAGCTTGACAGCTGTGATCCTTGGTATCAAGCGCATTGCTTCACGTTCCAAGTTTTACCAAAAAGCATCCCGAAAACGAATGGCAGTGCTGTCCAATTGCAAGCATTTTCAGATGACTGACCTGCGTTGCGGGTCAAGTTTAAATTTCCGCCATCGCAAGCATATCAGGTCTTTTGTCGCTGTACTGATGCACAATGAGATGAAAAAGGCCAATTACACGAGCTATGCTGCCAAAACCTGTCCTGGATGCTTTAGCCGTCAGAGCAGGTACCGCATTGTTTGGGGCTCCAATAAACAAAGTCGACACAATGAATGCCCAAGTACAAGCTGACACCCTTCGCAAGGAGGACAGGTTTTGCATCTTTCCAGGACAGGTTTTGGTAACATAGCTCATGTAATTGCCCTTTTTCGTCTCATTGTGCATCAGGAGAGCGACGAAAGATCTGATATGCTTACGATGGCGTCAATTGAAACTTGACCCGTAACACAGGTCAGTAATATGAAAATACTTGTAATTGGACAGCACCGCCGTTCGTTTATGGGATGCTTTTTGGTAAATCTTGGAGCGTGAAGCAATGCATGCACTTTATCAGTGCCTCCTATAGATAAAGCCGACGCACGTAAACGTCATCAATAAATAGAAGACGGACGGGAAGAGGAAAAGACGATGCCGGTGAACGACGGGTCGCGGTGCACCGGCCACGGAAATTGAAATTTCTCTTGAACCGATTCACGGATTTTGATCGAATTTTTTGTGCTGGAAAACTGAAAAATGTGCGATTTTAGACATGTATAACAGTCCCGAACTTTTCGCTGGCAAAATTTTTAAAACTTTCAGGTAAAAAAGTGTCTCAAGTTATGATGTAACAAAATTCCGGGTTCCTCCAAATATTTTCAATGATTGTGCGATTTTTTCCATTGTAACATGGTTTCGACCTGCGGAAGAGTTGTAGAGGAAGCTTTCAGCTTTCCAAAAATACCAAAATCATTGAATTTGAACATCATTTCACTATTTTAGACCAGTTTCAGTGTGACATGCCAGCGTTCTTTTGTTCTTGAGCGGGGAAGAGGCCGCTGCTCCCTGGAAATCCGTGGGAGTCGCGGCCACTTCCCCACTCAAAAACAAAACGATATTTTTCCGGGTTCCTGCCTCACATTTTCAAAGATTGCGCGATTGTTTCCGTTGTAACATGGTTTCGACCTGCGGAAGAGTTGTAGAGGAAGCTTTCAGCTTTCCAAAAATACCAAAATCATTGAATTTGAACATCATTTCACAATTTCAGACCAGTTTCAGTGTGACATGGCAGCGTTGTTTTGTTCTTGAGCGGGGAAGAGGCCGCGGCTCCCTGGAAATCCGTGGGAGTGGCGGCCTCTTCCCCGCTCAAAAACAAAACGATGTTTCCATGTCGCGAAGGACTGGATGCAAAATAGTCAAATGGGGTCCAAATTCAATGATTTTGGTGTTTTTGGAAAGCTTAAAGCTTCCTCTACAACTCTTCCGCTGGTCGAAACCATGTTACAACGGAAAAAATCGCACAATCTTTGAAAATGTGAGGCAGGAACCCGGAATTTTATCACATCTTGACTTGGACACTTTTTGTACCTCAATGTTTTTCAAATTTCAGCAGCGAAAGTTCAGAATTGTTATACACGTCTAAAATCGCACACTGTTCAGCTTTCTGATGTGACAAATCCCATCAAAATCCGTCATCTGGTTCAAGAGAAAATCAACTTTCTTTGGGCTGGCCACCGAGATCCGCCGTTCACTCCCATTTTCTTTTCCTCTTTTCTTCCATCTTCTATTTCAAAAATGAATGACGTCATATGGTTTCGTGCGTCGGCTTTATCTATAGGAGGCACTGGCTTGATACCTAAGATCCCACCTGTCAAGTTTGACACGTTTTGGATGCTCAGATCGTCCGCAAGTGCGTTTGGAAAAGTGCACGTACGCTAGATGACAACGAAAGAAATCCCTTTTAATGGCCAAACGGTGCATTTGCGGACATTGGTTCATTAAGACTTTTTCGTTCAGAAGTAACAGCGGAATACGTGGGCGAAGTTTTGTCCACTATTTCTGAATCTCCCTGTTTTTTCCAACTGGGGTTGGGTAAAACGGGGTTGGGAATTTAAGATGTGGTAAGACACCACCCGAAGCTTCGGCCAGACTCTCCCCATGCCGAGACGTCTCTCGCACTCCCACCCTGACCTTGCCCATCATCCCCCGTTCCAACCAGCATGCATTCCTTGGTCAACACATGATCATAGTTCACATTTTTATTCAAAAGGCCTGCTGCACTGAAGGATGAAGCACTTTTTAAAAAGCCTGACTATGCAAGTCAGTAGTGCATTTTATGACTCACTAGACCGATAGAATTTTACCAGTACAGACTAAGGCCTTAAAAGGGATTTTTTAAATTTGTAAAAGCTGAAAACTTTTTGGTGGAAATAAAAACTAAACCTGTCAAAAAGATTTTAACTTTCCGTCATTTTTTACCTTGAGCTTTGAATTTTCAAACAACACCTAAAAAAACTCTAAACTAAGAAAACTAAAAAGGAAAAGGCTTTATTTTTTGTTTTTTGATTCTTCCCAAAAAAAAGGAAAACAACTTTTCCATATCTAAAAAGGGAAATTTTGTGAAACGAAATTGGAAATTTTAATTTGTGGGCCCATTACCTAAACCTTTAAACTGAAATTAAAAAATCAAAAAATTTGAAATCTAGTTTTCAACAATTTCTTTTAAACCACAAGGTGCTTAACATGAACCCACAAGGTGTTCCAAACTTTTTTGCATCAAAGGGTGCTTCAAAAACAAAAAACCTGTTCCCGTTTTCACTTTGTGTTTAACCCCTCCTGAAACCCATTTAAAAAAAAAACCCTTTAACCACGAACCCCAATTGGGCTGGGCCAGCAAGTTTCTGGTAAAAAGGCCAAATTCCATCCACTTGGCTTTCAAGTGAAAAAAATTTTGGGGAATATATGGAAAAAATACAAAAATCATTTTCAAAATTTCCTGGAATAAACCAACAATGGTTCACCTTGCCCCTTCCACATTTTTGACAAAGAGTTTATAAAACAAATTGCCCTTGGTTTCACGGTTATCTGAAAGATTGAAAAAAAAGAAAACATTAGCCGAACCATGTTTGAGCAAGTTTACTTGGACCATAATTGGTTCAAGGAAAAAATTTTGAAATGATGAAAAAATCACAATGTTTTTTAATTTTTGGGTAAAATTGATTGGAAATTTTGGAATGGGTTTTATGTCAGGCAATTGCCTTTAATCAAAGGAATTATTTGGAAATGGGCAAAAACAACAACTTAGGCCAACCTGTTGATCATTCACTACCAAATAAAAAGTTTTCCCGAAAGCAAAAAGAAACGGAATTTGTACCCGAACTTTTTAACATTTTATTGGAAATTTGGATTACTAAGGCAAATGAAACCCAATTATTTGGAAAAAAGGAAAAAACCAAAAATTGTTCCAATTGTTTAA
>JASGXE010007747.1:0-19058 GCA_030068105.1 Sinentomon sp. SZTP_YWyxl
AGTAAAAAAGTTGGAGAGGAGGGAAGAATTTTAATGACCCGAGGAAAGGAACGGTGGATGCTGTTGAGCTTTCAGAGATGCTTCGCCTCTTGTGTCCACCGCCTCCACCTAGTGAGAAGGCGGTGGAGACGGCCGACGAGGAGGAGGTGGATGACCCGGAGGGGGACAAGGACGGAGAGAAATGCTGCTGCTGCTCTGGGTCAGGTGAGATGGAAGAGGGTGGGGTGGGGAGATTGTTGGCAAATGCCGCCGCCTTCGCCGCAGCCGCCGCACCAGGCTGCGAGGTCATCAGCTGTTCCAGGCGCCTTCTCAGGTAACGCTGCTCACGGCTCAGCTGCTCCTTGTATTGCAGTGTCCGCCGCTCGCGGTCTTCAAGACCCTAGTGAAGGAATAGAAGGAATTGGGAAAATAATTTGGTAATCTTATCGCGTGTGACACCCACCTTAGGAGACAGTAAGGAGACAGTACACCAGGCATTTTTCCCGTACAGCCTAGCGCGGCGACACGAGCTTTACCGAACCTTGATTGTGGTTGCCCTCAAATAAGAGGACTCATATGCACTTTGACCTGGTGTTTCGATCACCAGCTGGATGGACCTGGATTCATTTATTAGATTAGCAGCTTGGACTAGGCACGGCCTGGGTTGGTAGGCATAGGTATGTGTAAGTACCTTGTTGCCAGGTGCCAATCAGTTGCCTGCTCTGATCTGGGGATTGTGATACAGGTACCTGCACGTGATAGCACTGTTCCTGCTGCGATTGCACACACCTGCAGCGGTCAGACCTGCTGCACAGGTTTGCCGTGGCCGTGAACCTTAGCTGAGCTTCGCGGTTGCTTGTGTTTTTCTCAGCCTGCTTCATTCTAGAAATAACGGCGAGCGAACCATTCTCGAACAAGATTTTTCATAGTTGAGAGTCGTGATAGGGCTACACTTGTTCCAATCATCCAGCGAGAGGTGGCAGCTGGATCAAAGATCATTTCTGACGAGTGGGCAGCCTACAGCAACATAGGCCAACTAGGATACATTCACGAGACCGTTAACCACCAACAAAACTTTATTGATCCGGCGACAGGGGCTAACACTCAAACTATCGAGTGTCTGTGGGGTCATCTGAAATTCCAAATCCTCAGGAAAATACACGGAACCACACCTGCTATGCTTCCATGCTATGCAGAATCTTGGTGCATGGAGGTCTGTCAATTCAGGAGGCGACATTTTCACCTCCTTGCTGCGAGATATAATCACATTCACCTGAAGCATTGTTCGCATCTCACAAATCTGATAAACAACGGCCCTTTTAAGGGCCACATCAGATCATTTGTGTTTCCTGTTTGTTTCCAAATTAAAATTCAAACGGATTCACAGATGCTCCGTTGTACCCCGAAATACATCATCAGTCGCTCGGCTGGACGGGAAATATGCCTGGTGTACTGTCTCCTTAATGTCTCCTAAGGTAGGTGTCACACGCGATAAGATTACCAATAATTTGATATTAAATAGGGTTTTGAACAGGATTGGAGAAAATAAAGATGATGTGTTTGATAACAAGGTCTCTCTCGGCTCCAGAATACCATGGTGGGAGTAAAAAAAAAAGCAATGCAATCAGCTACCTAATGTCGCACACAGTGTGGAAATCTCGTGTCACCCTATAGACCAAAGCATCAGTATTTCTTCACCACCCTTTCCAGCTGCCCTTTTCACTTTTAGCTGGTCCGGAATGGTTGCTATCTTTTGAGATCCAACGCCCATGTTGCAAGAACGGCACCATCTCCAATCGTCCCTGCGGGAGCCATGAAAACAGGGGACAACAGGACTGCCGGGAGGCGATTTTACAAACCCTGCCGCGACTTTAGATGGCAGAGAGCGTTTTGTGCAAGAATGCTCGATTGGGGCCCTTCACTCGTAAGAAA
Source organism: Sinentomon sp. SZTP_YWyxl (assembly GCA_030068105.1). Taxonomy (NCBI): domain Eukaryota; kingdom Metazoa; phylum Arthropoda; class Protura; order Sinentomata; family Sinentomidae; genus Sinentomon; species Sinentomon sp. SZTP_YWyxl. The sequence continues at coordinate 1,912 of JASGXE010007747.1, forward strand.
CAAAACACTGATTTTTTCTTCCCTAAAGCTGTCTGAACCTGACTTAACCCTGTCCCCTCTGGGAAAAATCAATGCTCGCTTGGGGCCCCGGCCTGCCATCTTAAGTCGCGGCAGGATTTGTAAATCAGCTGCCGGGAGGCATATTTACAAAACAGACACCAACATCAGATGGCAGGAAGGGGCCCCAAGCAAGCATTTATCTCCCGAGAGGGAAGGTTTATTGAACACCACACAATTCAGGTTTTTCTTGCGAGTATGGTGCCCCAATCGAGCATACTTGCGCAAAACGCTTCTGATGTTGGTGTGGGTTGTGTAAACATGCTGCCGGGAGCAATGAACTGGGCCACATGCAGATTGACACTGCTGTTTTCATATTGCGTTTTGACAATTACGAACAAAACGCCAAACGGAATGAAAAGACTTGTTGCTTTCTCACCACACAGTTATCTCAAGTTCCGACACCCAGAAGACAAAGACATGGAAGAATTCGCAGACCAAACTCCATCCCAGAATGCATTAACCAAAATATTTTCCCTTCGGTGTTGGGGGCAGAGCAGAGCAAGGGCCAATCCAAATTGGGGACGCGAAAAGGCCGTTTCCCAATTTCGCTCAGAAACATCAGAACACGAGGAAAAAGTTGCCTAAACTGGTTTTCAAGCACAGTTCAGAGACAGAGCTTGAATACCAGTCCCGAAATCGCGAATCGCATTTGATTTCGCAAGTGCGTGAAAACACGTGAAACCGTACCACAACGCCAAAATGTCCCCCGATGCGAGGCACAAGCAGGAAAAATGAAGACATGCGTGCACAAGTCGACACGACGCAGACCCACAGCGATGCAGGGCAAGTCGCTTTTGCGCAAAAAACGATAACGAAAAAAACAGGTCGTCCCCGGTCATTTCTGAATAATTTATGAATTGAGGGTCATTCCCTGCAAAAAAATCCCTGCTCAAATAAAAAGACAAGGGTCTAATTATAAAAAATTGATAAAGTTTGTTGTTTGGCTAATTCTGCAAAGACCACGTGTGGGAAACATGTGTCCTTGCGAAGCAAGCGATCCCGAGCTCGCTGCCAAAGCGATCATGTTTCCTCGGTGTTTGTGAAGAAAAAAAAAACTGCCATTGAACTAAACCAGCAACTGGAAGCACAACAACGTTCACGAAAGCGCGAAACAGGACGTGATCCGTTTTGTGGTGTCATCCTGCGGACAGCGCTGGTGGGGCACTGGAAGCAAACGCATTTTCGGGACGGCCACGTCATTTTTTCTTGTGTTGCCCATCCATGGTTTTTTTGGATCTGTGGTTTTTGCTCAGTTCAGCAGCGATCTGACATCTTTTCAGGGGACAAGAGCCCCATTGGTCACCATGTGTGGCCAGCCCAGTCCCTCTCAACCAGATCTCAGATCGGTCTTTGAACATGTCACGAATCACGACCAAGCTGACAGTGGCGAAAATGCAAGAGAAATGCCGGCCTGCACTGCACGCAGAAAGGAGACGAGACAATTTTGAAAATTAACTTCGTCTTGCAGTTTTTAATTTTTGTGCGAATGTCGCACGGGGTCCAAAGGTTAGCCACGCACGACAATCAGTCAGCGAGAATGGGGGGACAGGGGACAACCGCGACTGCGGCAATTGCGAGCTGACATGGTGTGCGTGACAAGACACATGTTCGGAGAAACATGTGTCCCCAAGCAAGCGCACACTGCAGAGAGGCAAACGATCAGAAGCAACGTGGGGATTTGGCTTCGCCAATTTATGTGACAAAAATTCCGAGTCAAAATGATGAAAAAGGGCGGTCAAATAAGATTTGTGCACAAATATGCAGACGGTGTCAGCGATATGTGGGCCCACAACAACATGGCCCACATTTGAAACTTTGGTGACACCGATCAGAAAAATTGTTGATGAAAAATTCCAACGCGGAGAAACGTGTGGAGTGAGCCAAGTTCGCGGACGTGATTTGCGGTCTTTCTTGAGCCAATCAAACATGACCTGACCTGCCTATCCTCCCGCCCATTGCTTGTTGCCAACCAACTGCTTGCTGTTCTCCTCCGCAAATCACGTCCGCGAACTTTGGTCACTCCACATGCAGGGCGCAGGTTTTTGGCATCACAAACTGCAAACAGTGGGTCGGAAACTTGGAGACGTGTTTGACACTGAAATATCACCCTTACCGGGAATTACAACGATTTTGTCTCCATATGGTGTTGAGTCGACGTTTCGGGCGCATCGCGCGTCCGTTATCAAGACGAGACTGATTGATAACGGACGCGCGATGCGCCCGAAACGTCCACTCAACTCACACCATGGAGACGAAATCGTCGAAATTCCCGGCAAGGGTGATATTTCAGTTTTTTTGGAATCGTTTGGCTTTTTAACAACGAAAAGTGTCAATCGCGAAGTAAAACCACAATGGGTGGAACAGGCTGGAAAAAAGCTAAGAAAAAATAAGAAAAAAAAAGAGAAAAGAAAAGAAAGAAAAAAAAAATTCTACTCATATGGCACAACTGAAGCAAAGATGCCAATGGTGTGCACTTATAGCAAGACACATGAGAAACAGAAAAAAAAAAAAAAAAAAAAAATTTTACAAGACTCGCCGCCTCGCATGCACTGACACAAAAGGTTTTCTGTTGGTAAGCTTCACATTGAAACAAAGGTTTCCTGTTGGCAACCTTTATTGAAATCCTTTTTTCCTTTCTTCTGACAACAAAATTGGAAAAGCACTTGTTTCGGCATCTTCACCGCATCTCGAGCCGATGCATCCCCAAACGCCACTTTCCAAAAGTGCGGGGACCAGCAGCTTCTCAACTTAAGTCGCTCAAAAAACTATAATAATAAAAACTTTTTGGTTGTTTTGTTGTGAATGTTTTGTTTGTTTTGTTTTCAACAAAACAACCAAAAAGTTTTTATTATTGTTTATTATTAATGACAAAATAATAAATAATAACAATAATAATTATTATAAAAATACAAAAAATAATTATAATAATAATAAATAAAAAAAATTTTAAAACTTTTTGGTTGTTTTGTTGTGAATATTTTGTTTTCGTTTTTTGAGCGACTTTTTTTTTTGAACGGCAGCGCAATGTTCGCAGAAGGCACGGTTCGAGATGTGGCGGATGAAGAATATGCAGTTCAGAGCTTTTTCCATGAGCATTTTCCACAGTACAGTGTGAATCACAAAAATCACATGTGCCAAATGAGAAATTTTTATTTTGACATGCATTGTTCTCTGAGTCAGGAACACCGCACGCATAAGACCTGCGAGCACGGAGGAAAAGCCCATTTTCTGCGTGGCCTGGTTCTTCTGCTCACCACAGCCAAGGGGCAACAGGCGCAAATTTTGTTCCAGCATTTTTGTAAAGCACCCTGTACATTTTCCAAATGTCCCATTGTCCGCAGGCAGGTTATCCCCAAGCATATTGAGGCAAGCGCTTTGGCCAAAAAGGACTTACCTTTATAAAATGCTTGGCTTTCGTCAACAGTCCCAGTGTCGTGTGTCGAGACGAATCCCGACCAAGTGGAACCATCTCCTTCAGTTTCTCGAGACAGTGTCGAAGATGGGCTCGCCTGAAAACGAAAAATATAAAAAAAAAAACAATGAAAAACATTAAATTCATTGAATGGCATCATGTGGTAAGCGCATGAGAAATGCAGCCTCAACAAGACAAACCTCCGTGTTGGAAATCCAGCTGCAACTTCCCTTTTCTGCCCCTGCGGGATCCAAAAGCTGCAACCCTCAAAATTTCGTGTGATGTGTGTAGCGAATGCTCTGAAAACCACAGGCGCAAACAACGAACGAAAGAATTGGGAGAGACGATCTGAGGAAATTCCGTCGTGGCAAAAATGTCGATTTCCGCATAATTTCTCGGGGTTTCTTTAGCAGGAGGTGGATTTAAGGGGAGGCTACGAATTAATCTGCTCTGAAAAACTCTTGTTCCGGGAAGCGATTTTACAAACCCTGCCGCGACTTTAGATGGCAGAGAGCGTTTTGTGCAAGAATGCTCGATTGGGGCCCTTCACTCGCAAGAAAAAAATAAATTTGTTTTTTCTTACCTAAAGCTATCTGAACCTGACCTAACCCTGTCCCCTCTCGGAAAAATCAATGCTCGCTTGGGGCTCCGGCCTGCCATCTAAAGTCGCGGCAGGGTTTGTAAATTGGCTTCCGGGAATCCTCGAGATGGAGAACACCATCGCAGGATGAAAAAGCGAAGGCCAAAGGGGTGTCTGGGTCCTTCAGGATGGAGTATCGCCCTTCTCAGCTCAGCTCCGGCAGTCGGCACCCCAAAAGCAGTGCCGTGCGCAAACTGCGCAAACAAGCGGGATCGCAGTCCAAGAAAAATCGGCTTTGTCTTCCATCAGTTTGGCGCCAAACCGGAGACGGGGCTTATGCTTGCTTCGGCTCAAGCGATTGCGCATTATAAGCAGCTCTGCTCAACACACATTGGGTTTTTCATGCGGTTTTGCGACCAAGGCTGGTGAATACCAAGTTCAGAATTTTATTTCTCAACGGATGGAATCCCAAATTGCTGACCATTTTCACCCACCAATTTGCTTCCAATTGACGTCAGCGCAACAGCTGGAAAGCTGCGTGCAACACTGGCCGACCATCATGCTTTGCTTCCATAGTGACATCACGCATGAGCTCCAAGCAGGCGAACGAAAAAATTAAACCGGCCCGAATCTGTTTGTCCAACCAAGGCATCACTGGTCCAACTTGGCACTTTGCAGCCTGGTGTGCGACATTGGCAAGAGCACCAAACGTTTGGAAGGCTGTGGTTTGGAGCACCAGGTACGGCCATTTCAACAGCGCATCCACATTGAAAATTATTTCACTCGCGAGTGAACCTCACGCGGAAGGCGGCGAAAGACAGGGAGCTGTTTTGGCGTCCGTCGCTCGTCTTGCGAAAGGCATCATCGACCCGAATGATGACTCTTGACGGAGACCTGGTTGTGGCCCAGCGCTGAGACCAGCAGCGCAAATTACAGGCCCGAGTTGCGGGGTCATTTCCTTGGGGGGCTGGGGTCATTCAGAACTCGGCTCCGCGAATTGATGGGAGGGGGTCATAGAAAAGAACGAAAAGCACGCGCAATAACAACAAAGCGAGATGACGGTAGCGAAATCAAGCGCTGAAAAATGCTTGTCGAAATCATGTTTTCTTGAGGAAAATTTCAAGCAATTTTCCCACCGACCGACAGACTGCAGTCGCTCATTTTGAAAGTTCATTTCGGGTCGAAGCGAATTGGCTGCGGCGCATGCCTTGTTCAAGCGGCAAAAGGCATTGAGACGGGGGCAGGAGTGAGGCTGGATAGGATGAATTCAAAGGAAAACTTCCAAGCAGATCGCGTGGAGATTCTGCGCATTCACCGCTGCAGAAGAAATCTCCGAAATTGCAAAGAGGTGTTCAAAAATTGCGCGCAGAAACTGGCATCCGTGCACGGCCCCAAAAAATCAACGCCGCGTGATCATCTGGCCCTGTCAGTCACGCGGATGGCAAGAACCGCCCAACTTGGCAGTCACCCGGCTCCAATTTTACCACCATGCTCCAAAAACGCTGTCAATTCCGCTACTGTTCAACAAACGGCCGTATATTCCCATTGCAACTCTCCCTCAAATTCAACTCAAACGGCCAATTCAACAGACGGATTTCGAAACCTCACCGGCTCATAATGATGGATAGATAATCACCAACGACCAGAATTCCAAAGTTCCACTTTTTCTGGAAAAATGCCCACTCCTAAGCACCGGATCGGACCTGATCTCAGGATGGTCACACCCAGGACAGGACCTCAAGAACACTTCATAATTCACGTGAGAATTTGTTACTGGCAGACGCTGTGTGCGCTCCCAACCCGCGAAAAGATTTTCGTCAAGGTCAGGGGTGTCCGGCCCACCCATGTTTGGTGTGGTGTTTGGGTCACTGTGCCGCAATTGCACTTAGTTATGAGCCGACAAAGACAATTTCAACTCCGGCTCAGCATTCATTGCATGCAAAGAAAAATGTCAAAACAGAAAAAAATGAACAAAAAAATTATCAGAAACAGAAAAAAATATCGCAGCAATTCGGGGTGACCAGTCATCAAAAGCTCGCGACCGGTTGCCGCGCATCCGCATGCAGGACGGTCCCGTTAATGTTTTTCCTTACATCTCTCCAGTAATTAACGTGCCATGCCTTCACAACAATTGTTGCAGCCTGTTTCGCAGGTATGCGTTGAACAAAAAAACATAAATACCGAAATGTTTATTAGCGCTGACCCAATTAGAACACAGTTCGCGCTTTTTTTTTGCGATAGGTGTGAAGGCGCGATGGGTGGTGAAAGACAGCAACAAGCCACATCATCTCGAAATGCATTTCCACAGATGCATTTCCATTCCACAGATGCATTTCCACAGATGCATTTCCACAGATGCATTTCCACAGATGCATTTCCACAGAGTTGACAATTCGGCCCTTTGATGCACGCGCCCATCCAGGCAAACAGCGAGCGAACAAAATTAATGTATGGTCGTATCCGAACACATGGCTCTTTATGGTCGTGTCCGAACACATTGTGGTCGTATCGGAACACATGGCTCTTTGTGGTCGTTCCGAGCACATGGCTCTTTGTGGTTGTTACCAGAACACATGGCTCTTCGTGGTCGTATCCGAACACATGGCTCTTTGTGGACGTATCGGAACACATTGTGGTCGTATCGGAACACATGGCTCTTTGTGGTCGTTCCGAGCACATGGCTCTTTGTGGTTGTTACCCGAACACATGGCTCTTTGTGCCCGTATCCGAGTACATGGCTCTTTGTGGTCGTGTCCGAGCACATTGTGGTCGTATCGGAACACATGGCTCTTTGTGGTCGTTCCGAGCACATGGCTCTTTGTGGTTGTTACCAAACACATGGCTCTTCGTGGTCGTATCCGAACACATGGCTCTTTGTGGACGTATCGGAACACATTGTGGTCGTATCGGAACACATGGCTCTTGTGGTCGTTCCAAGCACATGGCTCTTTTGGTTGTTACCCGAACACATGGCTCTTTGTGCCCGATCGAGTACATGGCTCTTTGTGGTCGTGTCCGAGCACATTGTGGTCGTATCGGAACACATGGCTCTTTGTGGTAGTTCCGAGCACATGGCTCTTTGTGGTTGTTACCCGAACACATGGCTCTTTGTGGTCGTGTCCGAGCACATTGTGGTCGTATCGGAACACATGGCTCTTTGTGGTAGTTCCGAGCACATGGCTCTTTGTGGTTGTTACCCGAACACATGGCTCTTTGTGGTCGTGTCCGAGCACATTGTGGTCGTATCGGAACACATGGCTCTTTGTGGTCGTTCCGAGCACATGGCTCTTTGTGGTTGTTACCCGAACACATGGCTCTTCGTGGTCGTATCCGAACACATGGCTCTTTGTGGTTGTTACCCGAACACATGGCTCTTCGTGGTCGTATCCAAAACGTGGCTCTTTGTGGACGTATCGGAACACATGGCTGACTCTTGAACGCGTGAGAAACAATCTTCGGTCGGACTTCACAATCAGCCTGCTGCATGTGGATACACGAATTTCAGGGCCAACTCGGCGGATATCAAGCAGCAGGTTGACAACAAGCAATAAGCGGACACCCCAGTAGGTTGACAAGAAATAGCCAATCGGCAGTGAAGGTGGGTTGTTAGATCAAATCTGATTAGCCAAATTAAGAAAAAAGGAACAGCTTGTCGTAAATCCCGTCCCGGAAGTGTATTTAAGAAATGCCTACTGATTTGGGCATATCCCGATTTTGAGCGTGTCGAAAAAGTGAAAAATAAAGCTAATCTAACCAAACCTAACCTATCTAGCCCACCTAACCTACCCTAACCTGACCTGACCTAACCTAACCTGACCTTTTTTCCTTGTTTCAGACGTTTTTTCCCGTTTTTGGGGCGTCAGAACTTTTACACATGGTTAGATGGGTAAGTGCCCAAAACGGTATTTCCCAAAAGGCATTTCTAAAATAGGCGTCCCGGAAGTCGGCCAAAATTACTCGCCGTCAGATTGGCCAGAATTTGGGCCTGTTTATCGGCATTCGCAATCGGTCCAACACTCGCAAAAACTTCGTGGCAAATCGCCAGAAATGGAAAAAGACGACCACTGAATTGGTGGCAGTTTGATCCTTGTTTGGTGGAAAAATGCCACCTGTGACAGATTTCGAGTTTTCTTCACTGGCCGGTGGCAATTTTCCGCGGGTGTTCTTGCATCTCTCATTGCATTGCGGCACGATTGCCATCACTAAAATGGTGGAAAACTCCCAGAATTTGGAGTTGTCTTTTGCCATACTTCCAACGGCAATTACCTGTCACCAAATTGTTTGCAGTGTTGGGCCTGTGGTTGGGCCAAAGTATTTTCATCAGAGGGGTACCATCCATGTGATGCTTATAAATATGTGAATGTGATGCAGTACACGTGATGCGTGCACGTGCAGGCGACGTGCATTTTTTTTTGTTTTTTTTTTTTTCGAATGATGAACACAACCATTGGCGAAGAAGAGAAAAGAGAGTGCATGGAGGTTGTTTATGTACAGGGTGTTCCAGAAAAAAGTGGCATTTTTTGCATCATTTGTTGCCGATTCGGTCCATTCCCCCGGGTTCGGCCATCGTGAGGGCACCCCGATCACAAAATTTGGTTTTTTTTTTGCGAAACCGGGAATTCGCCGATTCGGCAGCAAGTGATGCAAAAATGTCCACTTTTTCGGTCCACACCCTGTACATCACAGACGATGCGAAAAATTGCGCCTTTCACCACTGCAAAGGCTGACTGACAGCTGTGAGAGATGATTTTGTTGCGCAAAAAAAATTTAAATGGTCTGCAGTTGCATGCAGATCTCGAAAAGCCGATTTTGCGTCCTGATGGGGTGCTGTGCTGGTGACGGAATTAATTACCTTGCCAAATGCATGCAAAATTGCGATTTTTGAGATGCGCGAAAAAAACATCGGCTCTGCGGAAATCGAAGTCCCGACTTTCTTGCCGAGTTCAGTTTGGACCAAATTTTTTATGTCTGCATAAAATCGGCAGCAGAAATCAAAGTCTCACTTTTTACAAAGGATATTTTGGAACCAATAATTTTTCTTGTAGGTATGCACAAAAAAATCGGTTCTGCAGAAATAGAAATGGAAGTCCCATTTTTGCCGAGGATATTTTGGACCTCACTTCGTCGGCAAAAATCGGTTCTGCCGAAATGCAAGTCCCACTTTTTCGTCGAGGGTATTTTGGGTTCAATTTGTTTCTGCAAAACTCGGCTCTGCAGAAATCAAGGTCCCACTTTTTGCCGACGATATTTTGACCCAATATAATTTTTTTCGCTTCTCCAACGCTTTGTTGAAATTGTCGTTGAGATTGAAAATTCTCTGTGTGAGAGATCTTGGCAAAGACAAAGGTCAGGGTTGGTTTCCGGTTCCCTGCAATCTGCCCCCAGCAGGCGTGATGTCAACATGGTGATGCGTGACGCCACCTGTGGGCACATTGGTGGACACAAGGTTTATTGGTTGCCTGCATGCCATGCGCAAATAATTCTTCGAATTTCGTCCGCACAATGACAATGACAGTTGCCAACAGCTTGGCCGGGAGATTGGCCAGATTATCCGAGAAACGCAAAAACAGTTGTTGAAAAAAAGTTAAAAATTGCGCTCGTCCGAGAATCGAACCCCGAACAATGAATCTTTGATCCCGCGCAGAAGAGGGAGTCCACGTTAACTGCGCCGCGGGTAAATATTTGCCCCTGCCCCAATCCTTCTTGAATATTTTTGCCCTGCCTCCGCACAGAGAAGGGGGGAAACATTAACCCGTTGGAGGGAGGAAGCCCGTTGCCGCCAGGAAGCAGCAAGCTCCGACCGATCAGAGGGCCCAATGGCAGGGGGCCCGAACCAAATAAACATGTCACCGTTACCGTTTCTAAAAATACTTATAGAAAAGGGATCCGGTGAAAATCAACAATCGCAACGCCGATTTGGCGATTTGTCCTGGAGATTTGGTTGGTCGCGGGTTGGTTCGCAAATAAATATGCGGATATAAATCTGCAGTCAGCGTGGAGCGAAGCAGCAGCTCAAGTCCAAGACGCCAGGCGATAATCGCATTCAGGACATTAAATTTCCGTGTCACGCATTTTTCAGAATAAATAACGAAGCCAGCCGTGAAGATAACAAATAGGTGTGACCCGAGAACGGGCACAACGGCTGAATCGACTAATGGCCGATTTACATCTGGCAACATTGCTGGCTTAACAGTGTGTACACGTGAAATTTGCCAGTGCGGCCAACTTTCTCCAGCAGTTTTTGCCAAACATCGGTGTCTGGGGTACATTTTTGTTGAAATCAGAGAAGTGTCCACAACAAAACCCAGTTGGCGATTTCAACAAAACAAGTGTGTTGAAATCGGGTGAGTGTTAAAGTGAGAACAAAATCCAGGTAGGGAAGTGTGCTGAAATCAGGAGACAAAAAAATCCAGTTGGGGAAATATGCTGAAATCAGGGAAGTGTTAACAACAATATCCAGTTGGAAGTGTGTTGAAACCAGTGGACACAAAATCCAGCTATAGAAGTGTGTTGAAATCAGGATATCTACACAAAATCCAGCTGGAGAGTTGAAATCAGTGGACACAAAATCCAGCTGGAGGAGTGTCATGAAATCAGGGGACACAAAATCCAGCTGGAGAAGTGTGTTGAAATCGGGGGATACGAAATCAAAATGAAGTCTGTTGAAATCAGGGGACATAAAATCCAGCTGGAGACGTGTGTTGAAATCAGGGGACACAAAATCCAGCTGGAGAAGTGTGTTGAAATGAAGGAAGTTGTTCCCATCAAAACCCAGTTCTCCGGAAGGTTTGACAAACCGAGGGCTTTCGGGTTCATTTTTTCTGGAGAGTTCCTGAGTTTTGGCACCCGTGGGGATCAACCAGCCAGCGTGATCGGTTTGGCCAAAAAGACACCCCTCTCGGAGCAACAGAACCGGGACAATGGGAGATGTTGTCAGGGACCGTTGTCACGTTGAACACACATTGCTGAATTGACAATGTTGCCAAATGTTAACCTGTCATAGCGGCATTGAGCGCGTGACAAGCGTGGACGCACATGTGTAGAGAAACTCCACATGCGCACGACTGCTGCAACAAGTGTCCTTCGCGTCGCTCGCATTCGTTGCGTCTGCGTGGTGCTTGAGAGAGCAAAATCCCGTTTGATTTGTGATCGAAAAGGCCGCAAATCAGAGCCGCCATGCGGTTGAAATAAGGACGCACCACAGGACACAGGACGACGCACTGAGACGAAACACACACATGCCTCTGCAACTGGCAAACCTGCATCAGTAAACAACAGCACACGACAGCAATCCAAAATTATGCGAAAACGGACCAGAAAAAAAAGCATGAAATGTCGCCGACTTTTTCGCACCGCGAAAGTCCGTCCACAGATTACAAAAAATCCAGATCGCCGAAAAAACAGTTACAAAAATCCAGATCGCCGAAAAAAACGGCAATCCGCCCTGGAATGGAGAAACATTGTCTCAAAAAAAATCTCGTGAATTGGGAATGTGAATTGATGAGATGCGACACGACAAGTTGCCTGGCAGCAAAAAGCCTCCTCAAAAAGCTTATTTTGGGGACTTTCGGGCTCCTTATCTGTGGAAAATGGGGGGTCAAAATTTGTCAACCGCAGGAGGAACACGTCCGTATGTTTCTTTCCATGAAATTCCAAGCACACACTGCAGGTTCCTATACTTGCAGATTCGACTTTCCAAAAAACAATCGAGAGGTGAAGGCCTCGCAAGGCCCTTGGAAAACAACATAGCGAATCCCAAATGCGAGGACCAAACACCACAAGAGTAGGTTAAAGGTCGTCTGTATTCATACATGGCTCCCGAATTTCAAATGTTTTTCAGCAAAAATGTCAAGGAAGAATGACTGGTCCTGTCATGAGAAACAATTTCGGTGCCGCAGGCTGTTTTCCATGTGTGCCGTGTCTAAAATCGTGTCAGGGACAAACGCCCGATTTGCGCCTAAAATGTTTTGCAGGGTACTGCAAAAGTTTTTGGACATGAACATAGAAAAATGCCTATATTTGCTGTTTTAATCGTATTTTGTGATGATCTGAAACTTCAAAATTCAACCACGGATGGATGTGACTGACATCCATCCGTGGCAGGAGCTCGAAAAAGTTTCAAATGACAAAATTTATCATCATCATCATCATCATCATCAACCGCCATCTGAGCTGACAGCCATACGGCCGGTGGCTCGGCGAGGAGGGCCACTCTGGCTGACGGCCATTGCCTCAACGATTTTACCTCAACCTGTCGGCCCTTGTCCGACTCTCAACACAATAACATTCACATAACACTTACAAGTTTACATTTTTCCTGTGGCCAAAAACTTTTGGGCATCCCTGTACAAGTATGCCTGCCTAAATCAATCTGACGTTTTTCATCGATCGTTGCACTGATAACGAAGACCTTCTGAATGGTGGTGGTGGCCAGCGCACGCCCGCCCTACGGGTCTTTCCAGATTTTCGCGACGCGAAAAGTGTCGCAGATTCTCGGTTTTGCGCAGCCGAGCAGGTGCGCGGGTTATTTTATCAACAAGGCAAAACAAAATGCTCTTCACGCAACAGCGAACTTGATGCGCAGGCTTGCTGTCATGCATGCAAATCGGCAGCCGCATATCAACAACACGCAGATATGTGCAAAAAGTGGTTTATGGTGTCACAGAAAAAGACCTTCACAAAACTCTTCGATCAAATGAAAAATGCGCTGCAAGTTCACGCAAGCGGACAGCCCGGATTGTGCACAAAATGCAAGCCATTTGGCAACAATTCCGAATGCCTGTCGTCTTCATTGTGGAGCAGGCTTGGTTTGCGGACGTCATTCGCGATTCATTGTCGCACTTTCTCCTTCCAAGTCTCACCACCAAAATTTGTTTCTTGATCGGCCACAACTGGACAGAATTTTCAGGTGCAGGATCGGGCCATCATCCACGAGTGGCTGGCCGTCACTGTCGCCCCCGACGAATGAGGAGTTTCCAAGGAGGAAGTTGACAACAAGCAACAGAAGTCTCCAAGCAGGAAGTTGACAACAAGCAACAGGAGTTTCCAAGCAGGAAGTTGACAACAAGCAACAGGAGTTTCCAAGCAGGAAGTTGACAACAAGCAACAGAAGTTTCCAAGCAGGAAGTTGACAACAAGCAACAGGAGTTTCCAAGCAGGAAGTTGTTGACAACAAGCAACAGGAGTTTCCAAACAGGAAGTTGACAACAAGCAATAGGAGTTTCCAAGCAGGAAGTTGACAACAAGAAACAAGAGTTTCCAAGCAGGAAGTTGACAACAAGCAACAGGAGTTTCTGAGCAGGAAGTTGACAACAAGCAACAGGAGTTTCCGAGCAGGAAGTTGACAACAAGCAACAGGAGTTCCCAAGCAGAAGTTGACAACAAGCAACAGGAATTTCCAAGCAGAAAGTTGACAACATTCAACAGGAGTTTCCAAGCAGGAAGTTGACAACAAGCAACAGAAGTTTCCAAGCAGGAAGTTGACAACAAGCAACAGGAGTTTCCAAGCAGGAAGTTGTTGACAACAAGCAACAGGAGTTTCCAAACAGGAAGTTGACAACAAGCAATAGGAGTTTCCAAGCAGGAAGTTGACAACAAGAAACAAGAGTTTCCAAGCAGGAAGTTGACAACAAGCAACAGGAGTTTCCAAGCAGGAAGTTGACAACAAGCAACAGGAGTTTCCAAACAGGAAGTTGACAACAAGAAACAAGAGTTTCCAAGCAGGAAGTTGACAACAAGCAACAGGAGTTTCCAAGCAGAAAGTTGATAACATTCAACAGGAGTTTCCAAGCAGGAAGTTGACAACAAGCAACAGGAGTTTCCAAGCAGGAAGTTGACAACAAGCAACAGGAGTTTCCAAGCAGGAAGATGACAAGCAACAGGTGTTTCCAAGCAGGAAGTTGACAACAAGCAACAGGTGTTTCCAAGCAGGAAGTTGACAACAAGCAACAGGAGTTCCCAAGCAGGAAGTTGACAACAAGCAACAGGAGTCTCCAAGCAGGAAGTTGACAACAAGCAACAAGTGTTTCCAAGCAGGAAGTTGACAACAAGTAACAGGAGTCTCCAAGCAGGAAGTTGACAACAAGCAACAGGAGTTTCCAAGCAAGAAGTAGACAACAAGCAACAGGAGTTTCCAAGCAGAAAGTTGACAACAAGCAGCAGGAATTTCCAAGCAGGAAGTTGACAACAAGCAACAGGAGTTACTGAGCAGGAAGTTGACAACAAGCAACAGGAGTTTCCAAGCAGGAAGTTGACAACAAGCAACAGGAGTTTTCAAGCAGGAAGTTGACAACAAGCAGCAGGAATTTCCAGGCAGGAAGTTGACAACAAGCAACAGGAGTTTCTGAGCAGGAAGTTGACAACAAGCAACAGGAGTTTCCAAGCAGGAAGTTGACAACAAGCAACAGGAGTTCCCAAGCAGAAGTTGACAACAAGCAGCAGGAATTTCCAAGCAGGAAGTTGACAACAAGCAACAGGAGTTTCTGAGCAGGAAGTTGACAACAAGCAACAGGAGTTTCCAAGCAGGAAGTTGACAACAAGCAACAGGAGTTAGGCAAGTCAGGTTTGACTTGCTTTAATTTATCAAGAAAAAAGGAAAGGCAAAACGAAAAACCACGTCCCGAAAGTTGGTCACACCAAATGTGAATGACGATTTTCAGTTTTGCTGAAACAATTTCGCAGAGCTTCATCAAAAAACCATCACGCAGTCATGATGTGCTCATTGCAAAAAACGCGCAAAATCCGCCGCTGTCGCCCATCCGTGCAACAAAATGCCTCACATCACGAACCTGCTGTTGGTGCTCACGTTTCAGATGATCAGACATTTGCGTCTCGCATTTTTTTCGTGTTTTTTTTTAACGCAAAACATTTGCATTTCGATCCTTTCCTTTCCTTTTGTCATTTTTGGCGAACGCGCAACCATGCGCGTGGAAGCGCAAGCAAACAAAACAGAAACGGCACATTTCCACGCAAAGTACGAGTAGGTATGTCATGCTGATTTGTCATAAACAACCTCAAAAATTCACCGCAGCCAAAGAATTGGACTGAGGAGAATGCAACGGGGACGCGGACAAACGTCGACACGGACCAACATCCACACGGACAAACAGCCACACGGACAAACGTCCACACGGAAAAAACGCCACACCGAATTTTGTCCAAACCACCAAGCACCGGACCGGACAAACGTCCACACGGACAAACATCTATACACGGACAATCGTCCACACTTTGTGGACATTTTTCCGTGTCAAACATCGATACACGGACAATCGTCCACACTTTGTGGACATTTTTCCGTGTCCGTGTGGACGTTTGTCCATCGACCCGAATGCAACTGCTCCTGAAAATGTTTTCATATGAGCATGAGATTGTGTCCCCCGCCGGCAAACAACCTGGCCACAATCAAGGTGTTTCTTATTGATCTCAGCAGAACTTTGCAATCAGCATGCTGACAGTTTTGCCTCCTTTGCCTGCCCTCTTTTTCAGAAGAAAGCAACCAAAAACCTGACCTCAAAACCCTTCTCTCACTGCAAGTGGCAACAGCTTGTTGTCAACCCACTGGTTGGTGTCCCGTCAGTTGCTTTTGTCAACATTCTGCATGATCTCCGACAAAATTGGCCCCAGAAAACGTTCCCGAAGTTCACGAATCCACATGAAGCTGCAGATTGAACCTTCAACCTTTGATCGATCACACCCAGACTGGGAAAACCAGCTCCCATCTGGGGTCGCGCAATCACTTCAGACACACTGACAGACTGGCGACTGACAGATCAGGGGCCTTGGGTAACAGTTCGGTACACCTGCCGACATTGAACTGAACGAGTCATCACCATTGCTCTGTGATATACTTAAAGCTTTCTACACCTCACCAAACCAGACCAAACCAAAGCTATCCTAACACACCTGTCCAAACCTATCCTGTATCCAACCTACCTCGTCCTCATCTTCCTAACCCATTTTGCTGTTTGAGCGTGTGTGAAAACTCGTCCAGTTCAGCTTTCTCAGATGTCGGCAGGAATTCCGAACTGCAACCGAGCCTTGCAGGTTCCACTCAGGTTCCAGTGGAACCTGAAAGACTGGTTTGACAGCCGTTTGGCAGTGTCACGCTCACGCATGCTTTTCAGGGATCGTGAGCATCTGGTTCCAAAGTGATTGCAATTGCAAAACTGATGCAAAAGTTCCACGACTCAAATATAGGGGTGCGATGGTGCTTCTCCTTCTTCACTCTCCTCACAGATGGCAGCAGCAGAGGAAAAAGAAGAGTGGGACTGCCACGCGGGACAAGCAAATATGGCGGCGCCCAGTCAACGCGGAAGTGCGCACATGAATCGCAAAGGAACATCATCTGCAGTTGTTATGTTTTTCGCCAACAACAATTCAAGTGATTGAGCACGCGGGACACTATAGCGACTATATACTCCTTGGTCATCTCAAGTCGATTTTCTTGCCAATT
Source organism: Sinentomon sp. SZTP_YWyxl (assembly GCA_030068105.1). NCBI lineage: Eukaryota > Metazoa > Arthropoda > Protura > Sinentomata > Sinentomidae > Sinentomon > Sinentomon sp. SZTP_YWyxl. Next base: position 18,418 of record JASGXE010007747.1, read on the forward strand.
GGCTGCAAATATATTGTATTTTGCTTGTGATTGTGTAGGGGTATATCATTCTAACCTATTCTAACCTAACCTAACCTCACCTAACCTAACCTTAAGCAAAATATTGATATTTGCAGCCATGGCACGCACTCCCGACTCCGGCCAAAAAGCATTGGGAGTATATAGTCGCTATCCGCTTGTCGCGGGACACCGCAGCCGCATCCGATGGGCCAGTCAGTGCGGGTCGTGACATCGTTTGCGTGCGTGACAAATTTAAATTCTGACAGCATGGACGGTCGCTGTTTGAACAAAACCGAATGCGATGTCGTTTTCGGAACACTTCCTTTTGCGCATCCATATCGTTTCAGATGGTGAAATTGGTTGATGAAAACAGCGTCGTTAAATCTGGAAGACGAGTGCACACCGTCTTTTAAACTTTGAGTTTCTTTGCAGTTTGACATTTCCAAATGAAAGATTGGCTAATCTTTAGATTCTTGAAGGTTTCCAAAGCTGACTGCCTTGTTAAATGGCAACAAGAAATCACCTCAATCTCATTTCCACTGCTCCCTTTGCCGGATGTCCACGATTCAAAACGTCCCTGCCGCTGCCATCCACATTCATGCCATAATTGATCCTCTCCACCCACCTTGTCCATCTCCTCT